>JANZLQ010000007.1:1696469-1707198 GCA_026212715.1 Elanus axillaris
GGTGTAAGCTGCACAGCTGTGCAGCTTACACCTTTGACAAGAGACTGTATCAGCTCTGCTGCTCCTCGAATTATTCTCCGATTTTTATTACCGTAGCTGTGCATTTAGAGCCAGCAAGGCCAATTATGAAGATTCATAGCCAATCCCTTGTTACTGAGCCAGTAATTAATGATAGATTAGTTCTTCTGAAATAATGTTACAAGAAATTAACTTATTAGCAGTAAACATTTCAAAATGTTAGGAGACACTGGATCCCTGTTCTCACCGTACTCCAAACTAACCAAATGCAAGAGAAATATTCCCTGGCCTGATAGCCACTGTGCCCCGGTAAGGGACACAAACTGATAAAGGAGGTATATGGAAACATAACAGAAAACACTAGCAGAAGTGGACAAAAACTCATTAGATATACTGAACATGATCACTAGTCAAAACATTCCTGAAGTGAATCTCTTTTTGCAAGTTAATAAAAATCCCTATTTTCTTAATATAACCTTGTTACATCCTTTCCTCCTCTGGAACTGGATTCTCAAAGATTGCTTTCCAGTTTTATTTCTCCAAGAATAAGCCTCCAAATCCGGATTCGGCCAATGGTCATTCCAAGCTGAATATTACCCTTGGAGGCCAGCAGATTCCTTTGCACCTCACCTACCCTAGCAACCAAGAGTAGGACTGTGTCTTTCCCTAACTGGCTACAAAGAAAAGTAATAGAGGATACAGCAACTCCCTCATCTATTCTGTCCCACACTCAAAGATACTTGGTAGGGAGGGAACCAACTGCAGAATGTATCTACTATGACACCAGTAAAAAGACTTTAGTTTCCACCTTAAAACACACTTTGCCATGCAGCTGATGCAGTTGTGAAAGGGAAAACAGACTGATAATGTTACAGCCTCAAAATAGGGGGAGAAGCAGGAAAGTTGTTTCTCTCAGGCATAACACTTTTTTTTAACTGCTCCTGAAATGACACCTACCATTACTTCCTTAATCACAGCAAAATAAAGTTTCTGTCTTGCCATTCATGAATAGCAAAGAGTTATGCTGAAGTTTCTAAGCTGCTTTCAGAAGAGAAGTATTTCAATTACTTTGGCTTTTGAAAGTTTTTTTCCCTATGTCATGACCTTCGTATGGCTTGATAAGCAAGAAAATCTTTCAGTTCTAAGTCCCCCTCATCTGCTATTATAATTTATAATCCTTCATAAATTGATCAAGCTCCAGCTTTTTAATGTTCTCTTATACTCACTGAAGATACTATGACATTTCCAAAGCACTGAAATAGCAGTCCATGTATTTTTCCCCAGTATCATATTGTAGCCTACTTACTCACTAGAATCACCATAGAATCGGATAACTGTCAGTGTTTTATGAGTTTGCCTTTTAAATGAGAAGATAAGTAATTAGATCTTTAAAGACTGTACTGTAAGATAAATTTTAAAGTTACTGAATTCACATGTAAAAGCTTCATTACCCACAGCATCTTCAAAAGATTCATTTTTTTCAGTTGCAGCTGGTTGCTCAAGGATATACATAAACAATTATTTCACATGGCTAAAGTGAAGGCTCCTCTCCAGCTCATCCTACAACAATAATATTCTGCTGCTGATGGGTAAAAAGTGTATTTTGCATAGGCCGCTTGAGAATCTACAACATTTTACAGATCAGCAACGTAATTTCAGCACACAGGGAGAACAAACTCTCAACTCAAGCAAAGCTCATTAGGACTTAAAAACAACCAGCAAAACTAGGAATGATTAAATATGAACGTCCTGAGATAGAGTTGTGGGGTTGTTTTTTTAATAATGCTGTTACATGTCTTCTCAGTATAACTGGGTAGCCATTAAGTGTGAAGAGCTGCTACGAAGCGAGAGAAATGCTACTGAAGAAACTCAGTATTAAGTGATACTTACCAAGTTATTTTCTAGTATCCCTTCTTATATCTGAAGGATCCCAAACAGCTTCAGAAAGCTCTAATTCTTCAGAAGACTCTAATTGTACAGTGATTAAACTGACAAACACCAACTGTTCTGCACTGAAACAAAATATTTAGACATTTCTTGCACTTTAAGTTCAATGTTGGTAAAATAAATCCCAGAATAGTACCTATCAAGTCAATGAGTTACAGTAATTTTACCTAGGAGAACACAGAATTTGGGTCAAAGTTTTGATATTGTTTCGGGTTAGCCTCCTTCTGTAATAAGGTAGTCATCAAAGATTTCCCCATTAGCAAAAGACTCAACCAAAAAAGACATTCACGTATTGTCACACCCTGCCTGTGTGCCAGAGCTAGAATGCAGTAAAAGACTTTCCCTTCCTCTTGAATATAACATTCTTACTAGAAGAGAGGCAAAAAAACCCATGTGTCTCATAAAACAGTTTCCATGCAAACTTCAAAAAAATGCTTCAAAACCTAGGACTGAAGTAGTCAGCTGCACACCTTTGTAATACATGGAAATGGCCTACAACAAAACAGCCTAGGTATAAGGTACGCTGTTGCACCTTACTGGTAGGAAGAGGAAGATTTCAAATTGAATGGACATAAAAAAGAATATTACAATAAATCATTTTGCAAACTACATGCTAGTTCCAGTAATCAGTGCCCTTCAGGAATGTATCATATTTATCTAATCACTTCCACCTTCTCTTGATTAAGATAAGCCACAGTTCATTTTAGTTAATAGAGCCACAAAAGTAGGATGAAACAAGTATTCTACTTAGCTTGCATTTTGTAAACTTGAGCACGCATGTGGAAATGGAATAAATTAATTTACTACCCAGTCAATTTCTTCACTTTGAACCTCTAGCACTGCCAGCAAATCTCATTAATCTAATCTGGGTAGTAAAAAAGTTTCTCAAAAATTCCTTCTCAATAATGTCATACTTAGAGTGTCCAAATATTTGTTTTAAAATACTTACAACAAAAAAAATATTCAAGGTAAATTTTACAACATTCAACTTAATATGAAACTAAGGCCACAAACACTGCTTTAAAAAGCCCAACAGTATACCTGAATTAGGTGACATTACTTTTTCATTAATCCAATTCTATTTCTAGCAAACCAGAGTTTATTTCTCCAGAATCCAGGGAGATAAATAACAATGTACTTTTGTAGCCCTGAAACATACACTAAAGCGGAGACACAGTCTTTTAAAACAATTAAAGGGAGTATATGATACATGATTTAAATACCCACAACTTTGATCCTGCATTCTCCTCCCTCTGGATAACTCCTTTTCCCCTCTCCGTTCCTGCACAAGTGTTAATTGGTGACAAGTTCTGGAACTCATTGTTACAGGCCACAGCAGGTACCAAAAGCATACCTGATTTTTAAAAGCAATGAGTCAAATACATGAAAGAAAAAACCCACTGAACTTACAGAACAGAAAGACTATTAAATAAGCCCATAGACTGCACATGGCCAGAGATAATGCCATATGCTTGGACTACGCACATATTCCACCCTATGCAGCTGCCACTGGAAAACACCACTGTGCTGAGCTGATTTTTTGACCTGGGCCAGTACAGATGCTCTTAAGTTGTCATTTCAGTTGCAGGTGTCGGTGGAGCCAGTAGGATGGAATCCAAATCCAATCAACAGGAAAGCGTGCTGAATCACATGCAAGGCCCTCTCTGCTTTTAAATCAAAACAGCATTTCTGAGACATGGCCATCAGGACCCCCAGCTTCTGGGCTTGGGTAGCACAACTTCCACCAGACTCCTGACCCCTTCCTTCAAGGGCCATAAACCCATCAACTCTTGTTGTAAGGACAGTTGAACTTGAAAACCCTCAGTGATCCCCACTGCTCCATATACCACAAATGCATCAAAGGTCATTATCTCCATTGCTTGTCTGATTAACAAGAAGCTCATCTGACAACAGCTACAGAAAGGTTTCTCTAGTGTTTCTCTGTTCAGCCCAACAGATTCTAGGACTGCAGCAACAAATCCAAAATCTAATGAACAAATTTCCATTTAGTCTTTCAATTCAATCAGTTCTTGCAGTTTATATTAACAGTATATCTTACTCCTCTCTTTCATTGATTCCAAGTTTATATTTTGAAATGATAATGATGCACACTTCAAAATAATTTAATGAATCCACACTTGGAAAAACAAAGTTAGCTTTACCTGAAATCCATCTTTGTTTTAAAAAACGTTGGGATGTGAAGAACAATGATACATGGGAAAATATTCTGTCAACTAAGAATATGAACCTTAGAGATTTTGTTCTGCAGTTTTATTTTGTATTAGCATGACTTTTTCCTTACAAGTTTGCTGCCATCACAGTAGTGGGTTTTCCTCCAAAATAAACATAAAACCACTATGTTCATAATACTCACTTTTATTATGAAAAACATAGTAATTATTTTTTTCTGGTTTGCCTTTTTTTTTTTAAAATTATCATAAAATCTCTTAATTTCTAACAGTGAACTTACCAACTCTCCTTTATTCAGAATGGTCACAAATTCCCTTATGTTCCATAGGGCTGCTACCGAGAACAATTTACACTAATTTAGTACTAAGGTGAAGACAATTCTGGAAAGATACCTAATTACTATTTTTATTTCAGTGAGACCAAAGTTGAGAAAAAGAGCCGTCACTATTATCAGAAAACTAGCCTTACTTTTCTATGTCATCATGCCAGTGGCCTCTCCTATCTACCATTACACACTGCTAACTTCCCTGCACTGTGCTTAACTCTTCAGGGCAAAATATGCACTTACCTAATTAGACTCAAAACAGAAGCAATGACAAATAAGTCAAGATGGTTGGACAAAACATTCTTTATGACATACCCTGAAACTCTGCAATGAACACCCCACGTTATGTGATATATATGCAAGTTTTTTCCTTCTTTGTCTTGAGCTGAGAAAGAGCAAGTGTCTTATGCATTACTAAAGCAATATATACACTTTTTATAGTTCTCCAAACTGCCAGGCAGATGTGCCCTTTATAGAGGTCTCCTTCAGCATCGTTGTGAGAACAAATTCGTACACTAATATATAGTGACAAGACTGGAAATAAGAACTATTTAAATTATTTATAGAACATCATTGGCTCCTAAAGATGGCCATGACAAGTAACCTGCAACTGGCCCAAGGAATCCTATGAAAGAGTAAAATCTAAATCATGTAATAGCCCTTTTCTATTAATATTACCATTTCGTGAAACTCAAGGCAGTTTAAAAATTACCTACAGCAGCAGAACAGGATCTTCCTCTATAATATTAATTTCAAGTAACTGATAGTAACCAAGTTTTTACTGGATTGCTCCTAAGATCAAACTCACTGCTAAATGAAAAAGATACTTCCCTCCCCGACAAGTCTGAGTCTTCACAATTTTTCTACCTTTTTTTTAATTGGAATGAACTCAAAACCCTAGAAAACTTTCACCAGAAAAAAACCCCCACCAAACAAAAAAAACAACAACAAGACACATAGAGGAAGAATACAGCTGAAAGAAGCATGATCCTAAGATCATGCTTTGTGTCTTTTTTCATTCTGCAATTCCAACCTGAATCTAGGAAAGCTTTCCTTAGTAAAGTTTAATTGAAAGCAAAAATATATGGGAACATACTTATTTCAAATGCATTAATATTTTCTGATAAAAAACCATTATCAGCTCCAGTCCCAACTGGTATTAAAGCCTTAATCACAGATAAACTTAATAAGATTAAACTAGATACTAGATACCCCAGCTCTTACTTCAAGAGTTTAGAATTTTTTTGCATTACAATTGTTAGCTAAACCAAGGGGAACTCAAACATACTAGTATAACTGATGACTTGAACTAACATGGAACAGGAACTAGTGGGAACTAGAGAAAGACTTCACAACACTGTGTTAGTTCATGTCACTTCCCACCATCAGTGACTGTATTACCCTTCCCTTAGCGTAACTAGATTTTAAGTCAGGGACAGAAGAAACAAGTAATTGAAAGCTGTACACTGCTATAAACAAAGTTACAGAATGAGACTGGACTATAGTTTAAACTAACAGTTGTTCTTTTGTTTTCTATCAGGAGAAAGAATAGACTTGCCTTTATTGTGTAAGATATTAAATTCTAACACTACAAACCATCTGAAGAACAACTCTTACCTACAGCAACTGATTGAGAAATAGTCACTTTGGCAATCAAAGCTGCTACCATACAGCCACAGAACCATGGATTAGCTGCAGCTCAGTACAGGTAAAAGCTGATACTCATTCAATTTTGGATACAGTGGCATCTGTCTTGGGAACAGATAGTCCTTCTGGACAAACACCCTGCTAGCTAAGCTTCTAGACAAGGCTTGACATTCAGAAACATTTTAATGATTTGCATGTAATAAAACAGATTTACAACACTGTCAGAGCTACCAATTAAGTCCTTGAGACAGTGGAAACAATAACATATTAAATATTTAACTTGTCAAGCATCCGTGTATCTACAGCCCCTCAGTTTCCTACAGACACTTCAATATGATACTTCAGGAACTTGTACAATATATCACAAGGAAACCAGATGCCTCCCTAACCATTACAGAGCAGCACAGGTTAATATGAGAATAGCCTCGCTTCCAACTTGACAAAAGAGAAGTCTCCCATTCATGGGTCAGCATCAAGAAATGCAAAACACTGCATCAAGAAAGAGGTAGAAGAATGAATATGTAGCATTACAGGGGAGGATAGGACCAGACACATGCTGTATGAAAGGCTGCTGAAAGATGGTGTTCATTTTCATAAGGCAAGTGTTTGGAGTTTTCACAATAACAAACAAGGCACAAGAATTTACCAAATAGTTAATATTTAGTTAATACCTCCCAGCAATTCAGATGTTTTCTAATCAGCTTCAAAGAACAATAGGAATGAGTGATTATTGTAAAGTATCCTTTCATATTTGTTCCCCTTTCTAGTGTTATTTGACTGGTATGAATGGCCTACCTGATGTAACCAACACAACTCTAGAAACCAAACATACTGTCAGATTTCAAGCTTGTCTGTACTAATCCCAGTCTCATTTCACACCCACGCATCAGGCTCCCTCCTACTAGGTAGCTTGGGCTTCTCTTATGCACACAACTTCAAGCTTGCAATTAACATCCACATCTCCTCCCCAAATGATGCCAGCTCTTCTGGGAAACATTCAAGCTATGAAGACCACACCCCCTTTCATGCTCTTTCATCAGTCCCTTTTGCAATCTGAGCATAAGCTTCTCTTGGGAAGGCAACTCGTAAGTGTCCAGCCCTTTTCACCTTGTAAAACAGCTTATCTAATAAAAAAAGGCATATGTATGATGATGCATCAAAAGCCAAATGATACTCATGCTTGTAGATCAGGTCAGGGAAGAGATTTATCTGAATTTTCATCTGTCAGCTGACTAGTTTCACTGCAGAGTAAGTTGAAATAAGATGATCCAATGACAAATCAAAGCCTAGGAGCCTCTACCCCCCCCCCCCTTTTTTTTTGTAAAAGGATTTCTACAGTTTCTGTGCTCAATTTTTAGGTAGAGAAGATGAGTCTTTCTTCCCTCAACTCTTTCTGTATCCTACAGTATACCCGCTAGAGTTGGAGGAAAAAAAGAAAATGTAAATTCTTCATATGATGGGCTTTTCGACTATTTCATATCTCATAGTCCAAATGACATGGAAATATTCTGAAACAAAAAAACAGAGGAATCTTGCCACCTCAAGAAAATCCCTGTGTACAGTCTGCTGGGTTCTCATCAGTGTGCCACTGGTCATCTATCACCAACTTACAGGGTATGGAGGTCATGTATTATTGTTGTCCAAAAGTTAAAGACAGTTAAAGTGCATTTGATAATTGCCATATATTCATTTCACATGTAAGCAATTACTGTGGTTGCCACAGGAATACTATGCAACTGTCATCCTCTGTGTAGCACACCACATAGGTGTGAACAAGAAAAGAACTTAAACGCCAAAAATTGACAGGATGCTCCAGCGCCCACATTATCTAAATGCAGCTCAGTGCTACTAGAGCCTCTATTTGACATTTTAAGTAAGACTGAAGTCTCAAGCCCACTTTTCAGAGGACAGGTGTCCATACCGCAAAAACCGATCGTGACACCCAGCATTCCAAATAGAGAGCTCATGGTTCAGCAAACAGATTATTGCAGCCCAAGAACATTTGCATCCATGCTGCACCTCAAAAACACTTGTGCATCACACACTGAATATGTTTGGGGCAATTAAGAAACTGTTCTGGCTAAAAAGTAACCACTGGGGGAAAAAATAAATAATAAAACACAAAAGCAGAAAAAAGTGGTGTGACACTGAATGCTAAAGCTGGCTACGCTGCCAAAAAGCTGATTACAAAACTCAGTTTTCAGGCAGGAAATGCATCATAGCAACATCTTGTTAAACAAGCTAAACACATACAAAGGAAAAGGAGAAGGAGAAATCCACACCTTTCTGTCAACACTGGAGTAATTTATATTAAATTTATATTTAACACATAACAGGGCTGCACACATACAAAAAAATGAAAGTATGAAAAGGGTGTCTATTCATTTGCACAGTGCTTAGCATTGAGAATTGATTTTACAGACATCCTGCTAACCTGTCTGACAGAAATTCCTCCAAACTACAAAAATTAATTCAAAATCGGGAGGCTGACAGTTTTTCTGTCGTATAAGCAAGGAAGTAAAACTCTGAAATAGTGTTCAGCATGCTGAAAGGAAATCATGCAAAAGTTAAAATGGTTGTTTCCAGCAGATGGTGGAAAGGAGTATACAAGAAGCACCCGTGGAGGTGCCTCAAGTAATCAGAATTGGGGAGAGGGGGTGGGAATGAGACTCTTAACACATTTGTTTTAAAGATTCCAATGTGTTTCAACCTGAAGAACATTTCTTACCTAGAATCCCAAGCCTGAAAGCAAAAATTGGTACCAAAGACTGAAACCATAGCCAATGAAGAACAGTCATACAAGGAACAATCCCATTTCTGATCTGGCTAGTGCTTTTTTTCCATTATATGCTTAATAAAATATTCTACATTTAAGAGCAGTGTCATATTATCCTAACATATTCAGTGTTTCAGCTTCAAAGTACTGAAGACTGACTCAAGTAATCTTTATTACTGCTGCTGAGGCAGTAAAGAAAACCACAAAAGTCTGTTCTTTCGTAGTCTACAAAAGCATGATTTCTCTATGACATGCAGTTTACATGCAGGTTTTAAAGAGAAGGCATTCAGAACATGGAAAGATTCTCTGACCACACATATGTAAAAAAATCTGGATCTGAAACCTTAATATCAAGCTATGGTAACTTTTTAGAACCTAAGTGCCTTTAGCTTCCCAACTCATTTAAAAACAAACAGAAGAAACCAAAAAACCACAGACACACACCTTAGGTTAGAGGGCAAAAGACAACTCAGTCTAGTGTATGAAATCACAAGAATTTGAATAATCTGAAGAAATACTAATTTCCGGTCAGCTTTTTTTTTTCCATTAAAAAAAGCTGTAATTAAATTTTTAAAAGCACAGTTATAATTAAACAGAGAACTTCCTGTATTTGTGGCCCAGGAGAGTCATATTAATCACATAGTATTGCCACTGTGTACTTGTTACCAGCTTTCATTCACCTCAAGACAAAATTCAGTACTTCCAGGTAGAAAATAACACATCCATATCTCCAGAAAGCACTGACACTTGGATCTCTTTCTAAGCACTGAAAAACCATTACTGTCCAGCACAGTTTTGCCTTATTTAATGTATTTTGGGAAGAGCAAGCATTTTGCTTTTGCATCAAATACACAGCTTTGCAAAAGCAATTAACACCAAACACCAGGTAAAAAAATAACACACATCTGCATTCTGGATCCTAAAGGGGGTGGGGGGGGCAGAGGGGGAGAGAGAGAACACAAAAAGTTGCTGCCTTCTCATTTCTGAAAACTGAGACAAATGAGGAAAATATGAAATGGTAGAGGAACTGCTCAAAAAATTGGAACCAGATATTAAAAAAATATATAATTTTAAATCATATTAATATCAGGAAAAAAATAGATATCAGCTTACATTGCTTGGATAGGTTGAAATTCTGATCTAAAATGGGTGTGATAAGTATATTGAAAAGTTTTAGAACATAAAAACCAGTCAATTCATAATAGTAACCTTCATGAATTAAGATGCTCCATTTTATATCTTGATATCATCAACATCATAATAGAAGGCAGTTTTCAATTTTTCTTCAACCCACAGCAGAGCAGTCTGTCAAACCTTCTTTTAACAGGCAGGTTACGGGACATCCTCAGAATGACAAAAGCCTTTTCAAGGATTTGTAAGTGAGTAGCCAAGAACTAGCCATCATCCTCTTTTACACGATTAATTTTGAGCTCAGGATTATACTGTATTTTATTGGAGATCAAAGTTGTCCTTAGAGACTGTACTGCATCCCACATATCATAACCTACACCACTACCCAGGCTAGATATTATGAAAGATGCATAGCCTTGTGGTTTGGGAAATTTAAATTGCTTTCCTTATCTTTCCCCTTCACGTGAAAGCCCAAGAAAATAAACCCAGAAACTATAGTCCACAGATTTATGAATCAATACAAACACTCCCAGTAGCAATGCACACCATTCAAAATCTCACAAAAAGAGCAGATGGACTTTAAAATATTAAAAGGGAAGTATGTTAAAAATTAGCTCGGTTTCATACATGCCTGATAGTAATTTAGAGAAAGAACACATCATAGAAGTGATACATCCTGGGAAACTTCCCTCTGT
>JANZLQ010000007.1:1710020-1722052 GCA_026212715.1 Elanus axillaris
CCCCCTTCTTTCTTTCTTTTCTCTTAACAGACAGAACTAGTGGTTAAGATTCATGTTAACTATACTTACCTGAAGTCTGCCTTTCTAAAAATCCATTGTTTTATTTTAGCACAGATCCTCCTTTCCAGACTCTCATTTGCTCTCACACAAGTTACTTACCTTCTGGTTATAACAAAGCTTGGAAGAGCCTATCTGCTGATTGCTTTCTTCATATTTAGCACCTGGAAAGCTTTACTGAGGTCCTCCAAGAACTTACTAGGAACCTGCATCCCACCATACTCTCTAACCAACACTCCTAGGTAATTGAAATCCTATGATCTGGGTGATTTCTGCTAGGTGTCCACAAACACCCTCATCCAAAGAATCTCTCCAATTTGCCAGCCTTCAGTCACCTCTACCAAGAGAGCACAAATATTCTTTACCTTTTTATTCATGCAGACTTTTAGCAGAACTGTTTAGAATGGAAAAGTTTATTTATTCTGCGATCAACTGCTTTTTAACTCCCTTATGCCACAGACCCCAATATTCCTGTACTTGAATAAATAATATTTTTATCTCAGAATATTTGAGTGGACTTTGGAATGATAACTGCTTAGAACACATTGTCTCCTGTCACTGAACCCAATGTTGAGTGCTCCTGAACTGTTGCTATTGAGTTGATACCTCTTTAAAACTTAAACTGCTCTTACTTTAAATGTTTGCCAAAACTCTGTATGAATGTTACCATTCATGGAATATGCCTTGCTGCCAACACAACAAAATTTTATCCACCACACTTGCTGCTACTTTAAAATCAAACAGTAACTTTCCACCTATTGAATCATTGCACATGTACCTGCTATGCTAATGATGTAACGCACAGCACGTACTGAATTTAAGTTATGCATAGTTTATCACTTCCTAAACTAATACAACATCCATGAAATGGGAGGCATTACTATCACTTTAGAATTTTAAATTGTCAAGAGGAAGAATCAGATAACATTTCATTCATCTTTAATTCATAGAACTTTTTAAAATGTATCTGCACACAAAGTAATTCAAATGCTGTTGAATTTCACTGAAGGCTAATGGGAAAAGTTCATGCAAATATAAGCCATGAATTCTGCTAACCATTTTTTTTTTCCTTATAGGCAAAGACTAAAGGAAACATTAATACCTGGAAAAGTGTTCAGATAGCTTCTTTATAACACCAAAAGTCAAATAATTCAGTCATTTTAATTTAGCTGACTTGATCGTCAGCAGAACCAAGGTCCGTGTGCCCAGAACTTTGCCTACTCCCTCAGCTACAGAAATCGATCTAACAAAGAGCATTATCACTTCCTTTGACCTTTGTCCCTACGTCCTTAATGTTGGGTAGTGTATGCAATTCACCATTTCTGATTTACCCATTTTACTAACAGGTTGCTAAAAACAACACTGCTAACACAAGATATAACTTGCAAATAGAATGCATCATAAATGCAATATTTGCCAAACTGCCTTAGTTGTTTCCCTCTGCAAAAAAAATTTTTTTTTTCAACAATAAAGGTTCTTGTGAAAAGAAAAAAGTTTTCCAAGGACTCCACTGGCATCCAAGCAAAACAAACCTAGCTCTATCTAGCCTAAGGAAATTATGCAAAACCATCTCAATACTACTGTGTGTTCTGCTGTATCAACACTAGCAAGTCAGGAACCCTAAGCACTGGGCTGTTGCTGGCAAACATCACCACTTTAAAATCATGCCAGCGAAATACTGCTGAAGGCAGATGTAACCACTGACATCCATAAAACCTCTGTGTTATCTGGCAGCCAGTTCACACTAATGTCTCCCAATGTTGTTCGCACTGCTGGGACCAAAACATTAAGAAGAGAAATCATTGTGAGGGCAAATCAGTTTCTGCCCTCCATGTTTATTTTCCTCCATTACTCTTTTTTTCCCCTCCACTTTTAAGAAAATGTAATTCTACTTCACATGCTCCTCATCCTATGAGAGTGTTTCAAGGAGCTGATAAAGAACTTTCTAATTGTTTACCTGAAACCACTCCAAGCAGGCAAGTATAATTAATCTTAATGCAAGTCAGCAATTCAGAAAGGAAGTAATCCTGTTACACCGATTGCTGACTATGTGTTCTATGCTTCCCTGCACTGAATGTCAAACTGGCCAATTAAAAAAAAAAAAAAAAAAAAAGGAAAAGAAAAAAGGCAAGACCACCTCAAAGTAACAGACTAGCTGAATCCACTACTTCTATGAAACTCAGAGTGCCAATATGACTGATATTCCCAATCCACACCAGGCATTCCAAGGACATTTGTGTAGTTCAATAACAACATCAGAGCAAAGCAAGGAGCAACATGCCCTCTTTTGAAGATGCTACTGGTTTGCAGAAAAATCTTTGGCTGCTTAGCACCTGTCATCGCTGTACCTCGGCCAGGCACACAGGAGAGAGAACCCAACATAATTCTCAGTCACACACAGAGAGGAACAGAGCCCTCACCTCCAAAATGAATCCATATCTCACTGTGGTTGGGAGCATGCACTTTCTGCAAAGTCCAGCACTGAAAATCAAGGGAGTTCCTCAAAAGGGGAGGTAAACTTTTGTTCTCCATATGTTTTCTTAGAGGAACATTGAATTTATGACACTGTACTAAAACTTATTTCAGGCACCAGCAAAGTATAAAAGTGTCACAAATGTGCAAGGAGGAAACAGGACAGCTATGTTTATTAAAGCACATGGGTCTGGTATAACAAGATAAGAAGCCACAGATGTTTCAACTTCAACTTGTAATTACAGAAGTAGCACCTCCCTACTCAGGCTTTCTTCTTTCCTTCTATGTTCAAGGTATATATGCTTACAGAAACACTACTCTTAATATAATGCTAGTACAGTGGTGAAGCACCAAGCCAAATTATCTCTCCCTCTCCGGTTTGTTGCATTATGGCAGGATCCTGCAAATGAGTTAGCACAATTCAGTAAAAACCCACACTACTTTTTGGACCTGACTGTGCAACGGCAATTTTTCATTCACTGCTCTTCAACTTGTGTGTCAAAAACCAAATATCTGAAAAATTTTAGTTATTACAAATATATTAACTGTTAATTGTGAATGAAACTAACTAAAAAATACAAAATTCTCTTCCCTCCTCCTCAGGGTACCTGAGGTTTTACAAAAGATTTTCTAATGCAAGTGGGATTGATTCTTCAGCAGTTCAACTCTTCAACCATCAGCACAGTGCAATAAGAACAGCCAACAGTTAAATTTAAGTTACAATTCAAAAGTTTACTGGCATATAGGTCTTGTCAATAGCTTAAAGGCTTTATTTCTTTAATGTTCATTAGGAAATCCTTCTATCTGTGAGCTCTTTAGCTGGCATCATTTTATCAGTTCTCCAGGCAAACTAAACTACTGCTAGAATAGTCACTACCTTAGGACCGACCACTTATACAAAAATTTTCACAGAAATAAATCCTACCTTCCACCAATACACAACACAAGCAACTTTAAAAAACGAATGAGAATTAGAATGATAAAGGGCACAAGTGTCTTTCAGCAAGTTATTTACACAAAGAACCTAGTACGTGTTTTTATTATCACAAAACCTTTTTGCCTTTTTTGTTTGTTTGGTTTTGGTTTTTTTTAAACCCAACCAGACAAGTTCTTCTAAGGCATACAATTCTTTAAATAAACAAAACTGTTTGTCATACTGTTTGGAGGCTACAGTAGATGTACAAGGGGACAAGATAACATTTGATTATGCTTCTACAGTTAAATGGCAAAAATTGTGTAATAAGAATTTGCCTAATACTTCTAGCACTAATCTAGCTATGTATTTCCCCACACAGAATCAGACGATACGTCCTCTACAATGCTAATTAGGATTAGACCAGAATTAACTGCCATGGTCTAGCATCACTGCGGGTAGACAATTCCTTATTACCTCACAATTTGACTTTTTTTTTTTCTCTTTTTTTCTGTTTCTTTAAAAAAAAAAAAAAAAGAACTCACTGATTTCCCAATAACTTACCACCCAGGAGCAGCCACCACAGTTTGAAACAGAGTAACTTTCAGGACAAATTCTGCAACTGCTATGAAAATGTGCTCCATTTACTTCAGATATAATGCAAGTCAAAGCCCCAGGTACATCTTACACAAACTAACTCAGGATCTCATTCCTCCTTTTCAGGTGGCAGTTGATTTTGGAGGGAAAAAAAACCTGTTACACATATATATGGAACTAAGGTTTCAGGCCTCCTGTATGCAAAGAGCTATATTTGTGTCATGTTTCCAAACCTCCTCCTGCTAATTAAAGTTAATCCCACTAGATATCAGAGGCAACACGTTCTTAGATGGTGTCTTCGCATGCCTTGAGCCTCTACCACCACTGTCACTGGCTCTTACCATACCTGCTCTGCTTCCATTCCACATGGAACTGCCTCACCTGGACATGCCCTTCAGGACCACTCTTGACAAGAATTTTTTGGCCACATGGTTTAAAATGGAAAGCATTCTTATCATATCATCAATGAGTCATTTACTAAAAGATACCTATATATAATAATAGGAAGTCTTATGATCAATGCCTAAGACAGAAAGTAAGGCAAGATATGTTCCCAAAAGCTCCTCTGCCTTTGTAAAACTAACTTCAGCTGTGAATGCTTTGCTATCATCACAGCACCTCCAAACTTAAGCTGACACTTTAAAACGCACTTGTGCGTCTATATATATTACACAGGAGTAATTATGCCAGAACCACTTATTGCTGTACATGTTCACAAATGCATTCAAAACTGTTCTTTCAAATCAGCCCAGTCTTCAGACTTGATCCAGGTCTAACTGATATGCTCCCCATGACACAGTGAAGTCCTAGCTCTATTTTCCAAATGGATTAATCCAACCAGGAAAAGGCACCGTTTCTTGGAGGCTGTTCACACAAGTTTTAAAGAGTACAGCAATTCTTACAGAACAGCCATACCAGCAGCTACTTACAAGCCTTTATTTGCCCACTATGGTGTACTGCAAAAAGGACTGGAAAGAAAATATCAGAATTTCCAGATCGCTAGTGCCCCAGCTTTTGACCAGTGCACAGGCTTTTTTGTAGCCTCTTCTGGAAGCACCCCCAAGGTTGCTTGTCTTGACTCAACACTATCAGAGCGTTAAAAGTACATCCATAACATACTTAAAGTATAGGTGTCCACTGTTGTGTAATACATTACCTGAAACACACCCAAAAGCAGGACACAAAAAGCACTATTTGCCAACAGCCTTCCTTGATGTCCTCTTTCCTGGGGGCTTCCTCCAATGGGGATAGAGTATACAATTTTTCCTGGATTGTAGCTCAGTCTTACACTAAATAACTATCTGATTAGGCTGAGAAGAGACCACAAGTAAGCTAATTATACCAAATAAGCACGTTTGAGTAGAAGAGTCTTAGAGTTTAAGTGTCTGTAAACCAAAATATAGTTATAAAACTGTTACAAAAGCAGATGACTGGAAAATGAAGTCACAAAAGCCCTGTTCTCAGCAGCACATAACACCACAAACATACCACACAACTACTCTAGGCATGCCATAGAGCACAAAGAAAGAGAGAAAACATCTCAAATGTTTGAGAGAAACTACTAGTCACAATAACATACCAGGATGTGGAGACGTGCATTTTTTAAAACTCAGGTACACAACTCAAACATTAAAGAACTAAACAAGATTTCCATAAGCCTAATTAAAATTTGAAAAGCCTTTGCAACAAAATCTTCTGCAAGCACCAAAAAGCAGCATTTCTATACCAATAAAGATTTGCAAGGGTGGAACAGCAGTATTTGTGAATAAGTTCTTTTTAAGAGAACCTTAAAACTTTATGTACATCAAAGTAATCTTGATAACCCTTCAATGAACAGTTTAACAGAGAAATTGATGCATCAGATGGTACTGAGAGCCTGTAAATCTGAAGGCTTAAGCTTAACAGACATCAATGCATTAGTATAATCTTTTGAAAAGAAAATACATCTGTAGATTTCTAAAACTCAGTTTCATGCCAGGATCAACTAAAACCACGTCAGCAGCAGTTTCTCCAATTTTGGTTCTCTTTCAGATTCTGTGAAGTTTTTATTATCCCATTCAGGGGGAAAAAACCCCAAACCCAAAACACCCCTCATAGAAGATAATCCAATTTTTACCATTGCCACCATATACTTTAGACACAATGTGGATCCAGAAAAGAAAAAAAGCAAAAAAAGAGGGGAGGGAAAAGAGCAAAAAAAAAAAAAGAGGGGAGGGAAAAGAGCAAAAGAAAAGAGGGGAGAAAAAGGGAGGTAAATTAAGTTAGGTTTCTTCCATGGGCTTTGGCAACACTTTTTTCATCATTTTAATAGAATTCAGTTATTTTTCAAAGCACATATCATCCATCAATCACAATGGCTCAATAAATAGATTAAAATAGCTGTTAGCAGAATCAATTGAAAACATTTGTCTTGATTGAGATGGATAACTGAAAAAGGCATCTGGATGTTCCATCAGCTTCACAACTGCCATCCTCACACCAATATCTCACTGGTACTATCCTGACCTTTGCAATTATTTATACTTTGCAATTATTTATACTTTACAATGTAGACTGTAAGTTTTTCTGCCTTTTCCTTCTCCCTTTGACCTTCCATGTTGATTAAAGCAGAGCCAGAGAGGAAGAAATGAATTACAGCATTAGGTCCTAATTCTTAGATTAGTTTCAGATCAGGTGGACACTTTATACACAGCCTAGCAGAAGTAAGACAACGTGAACAATGTGAAAACCCTAATCCAACTATACTCCTTTGGGTATTATAAACCCTTCCAATCACCATTTTTTCTAAAAGGTTTACTTCTAGAAATTATGATATAAAACCAGCACAGGCCAGAAACATAGGTCTGTACTGCATGACCTAACACTATTACTATATTGGTGTGTGAGAGACCTCTTTGAATGGACAGTTTATTATCACTCCCTCTTCTCTCTGAAAATGAAAACAAGATAGAAGCATGATGCTTCACCACTAATGAGATGAGGCTCTGAATCCTTCTTACGGCTACAAGGAGGAATAAAACCACTGTTGCACAGACAAAAAATGCAACTATAAAGTCTTGCACAGCATTAGAGTTTTGCACTGATCAACAGAAAACATCTAGGCAGAGGGAGAGGCCACTGACATCTTCCGAAGTCTTTTTCAGTTCAACTAGAAGTAGTATGGCAGCACACAAAATAACACACTCATTTTTAGGTATTTTTCTTCTTATCATCATAGGAGATGAGTTAATGCTAATCAGAAAACCAATCACACACCCCAGGGAGGAGGAGGAGGAGGAAATCAGAATGAAATAAAAGTCTCCAAATACTACCAAGTATGTCTTAGCATTTCTCAGTTATGAGAAACCGTATGCCTCAACCTGGCAAACTGTCCTATACTGGCAGGCTGGCCCTGCTACGCACAACCTCCTAACAGAGCGTATCTGCCTGCACCTACAGATTTGTCCACACGGAGTAACTCAAAATCGTGCCGAGTGACTACCAACAACCTCAGGTGACAGGACACGTTCACATGACCTTGCTAATAGTTCCTCATTGCCTCAAAGATCAGAGAGAGCAGCACAGCAATCCCTTTATCAGGACACACTGCCTTCTCCAGTTACCAGGGCCCTGAAGTTGCCTGAGACTTTCCTTTGGCATCCCAAGAAAATACCAAGATAGCCTCCAGTGATTTGGTGAGTGACTCAATGAGCGTCCTGAAGAAAAAAAATAATCCGCGTTACCAGCCTGTTAAAACGAAGCCCGAACCCCAACCGACAACCCACGCACAGGGTCACACCGCTAACAGACGCAAGCAGAAATACCTGGCACTACGTAAAGCATCACACCTGTGAGGAAAAAGCCGTCTTTGAGACAGAAGCGCACGTCCCACGCTCTCACCTTGGCGCTCGCCCGCTGCCCAGCGCGAAGCCTGGGGCCTCTCCCAGAAGTTCTCGGCCAACGCTGCCCAGCTCGCCCTACAAAACAGCAGCGGAAAAGCCGAGCCAAAAAGATAAAGGGGATTAGGCAGGCATTACTTCCAGTGACCTATATACTCCCTCCCCTCAGCCCTGCGGCAGCCCCAAGGCAGAGACAGCAGCTGCTCGGCTACACGGGAGCGGGACGACGACGACGACGACGACGACGACGACGACACCGGCCCGTCGTCCCACACAGCCGACGAGACGCCTCCTAAACTCGGCGCCCGGCTGCTGCCCAACCCTGGGCGGGAGCGGCCTCGGCCGTGACTGAGGCCCCGCCGCCAGGTCGGAGGCCCGTCCCCAACCGCCGCCATCCCCTCACGGCTCCCGCCCCGGGGAAGGAGGGGGGGGGTGGCCCAGCCCCTACCTGGCGCGGGCGGTGACGGAAAGTTTCCTCGGGGAGGGGCGAGGCGGGCTCCGCTTCCCTCTCTGGCGAGGCGACTGGATCTGGGAGGGAAGGGAAGGAGGGAGGCTGCCGCCCAGGTAAATCGCCGTCAGCGACGGGGCAGCCGGGACAGGCGCTAATCCCTCAGGAGGGGAGGGTTCCCCCTCAAGCCCGCCCTCACCCAGCGCCCCGGAGGCTCCATCCCCTCAGGGCGGGCATCTTCCCCTCCTCCCCCGCAAAGCCGGCGGCCCCAACTCGGTACCGGCTGCCCAGTTTGTGTAAGCGAGGGGCCGGGTTGCCGAGCCGAGGGAGGCGGGGAGGAACCGCGACCCGGCGGGGTGAGGCCCGGCCGGGCCGCGTTCGCCTTCTCCGCCCGCCGAGGCGAGAGCCGCCGCGGGTAGAGAGGGGGGAGTCGGTCGGTCGGTGCCACTTTCTGAGGTAATACTTGTGGGTGTCAGGTAAGGAGGTCTCGGCCCGGAAAGAAACACGCTCCTGGAGAGAGAGGTGGGGGAAAAAAAACCCCCAAAAATCAGTGTTTAAAATAAAAATAAATAAAAACGTGTGGTAGATGGGCCCTGGATTTTACAGGCGATGCCGTAGGAGGAAGGTGGCCCCAGTTATGCGAGTCACTAGGTGGCACTGTTATACACACCCCCTTTTAAAAAAATTTTAATTGTTATTATTACTATTTTTTTTTCCTTTAGACGATACTGCGGTGTATGAGTGGTGTTGCCTCTCAGCAGAAAATGCCGGTGCTCCTTGGGGCGCGTTTCTCTGCAAGTGGGAGCGTTCCGAGCCCTCTTTCCTTGGTGAGGCTGGCCTTTGGGGCCTGTTCGCTTTGTTGGAAGGGTACAGGTGGGGGGAATCGCCTGCCTGCCGTTTGCCTGGACCCTCCTGGAGGGCTACTGCCATACCCCCTGTGAATAACTAAGAAAGCTTCCTGCCATCGGTTTCTCCCATAGAAAACCTGCAAAACAGAAGGACCATTTTAAATCTAGCCCCTATTACTTACAAACTAGAATTAATTCCCTAATGATACAAGCTATCTAGTTCTTACTTTTAAATACCTCACTCTAACTGTGATAGACTGCTGTGAATAGTTAAGCATGGTTTGCTATGCTATTGTGTGGTTGTTTGTTTTATTTTTTAAATGGCTTCAGCTAAATTAATCAGACTGTCAGGGTACTGATTGTGATTTTGCTAATGACTCAAAATAGGAAGAGATGCTGGCCTATTAGGGTAACAGCTCATTTAAATAAACATATAATATAATTTACCAAGTGTAATGGTGCTCTCAATGAGCTCAGGAAGCGTTCTCTCCAAATGCTCTATGTAATTAAGGATTAGTTTACTAAGGCTACTAACTAACTAGGTCCACTCCAACTAACTCACACCTAGGTATGCCAGAGTTAAGATTTCCCAACCCAGGACAAAACCAGCACCCAAAAATCCAGTCAGAAATAAAACCGATGTAACCCGAGTCAGGTTCCTCTGCTTAGAAAGACTGGAAGAATCATTGGTTCCTGTAAAATATCTTGACACATGTTGAACCTAAATCTAAGCTTTAAGGAGTGGGGGAGCTGCCATTTCCAGAGACTATAATTCCTGCCTCGTATGCTGTCATTTATTGTTTTCAGAATTGCAAGATGAAATATTAGTTCAATATAATTCTCTATTGCAAATGGTATGGTAGAAGTGCTCAACAGAGCTATTAATGTCATCCTTCTCATAATCTGAATCTAGAATCTGTTGTCTAGATGTCTGGGTGTGCAGGTCTCTTGTTGGAGATGTGAATTCCTCCATTAGATCTAGTATTTCTTACCATTCATTCAGGAAGCAGCTTCCATGTGCTGCTATGGAGCCTGGGCACACAGGTGGGTGGCATTCAGTGGCTGCCTAGGATGGCAGAGCAGAAACCAGCTTGGAAATTAGTAGAAATTGTCTAGAGGGCTTTAGCAGAAACTGAGAGGAGACTTCTCTTTAAATTGTTTGGTCTCAGAAGCATGGGAACTGTCAGCCAGCACACAGATGAAAGATGCCCTTTGTGTGAAACATCTCCTCAGAAGCAGATCATTAAGGAGTGAGCCTCTGAAACAGTGCCTGTTCTGGATGCTGATATAATCTATTTCACTTCTTTCTATTGCTGCTCTAAGCATTTTAAAAACACTCCATAATTATTTTTTCCTGTGATAATTAGCCTGAATCTGAGATAGCTGTCCCTTTACATCCCTATCTCTTAATCATTAGATAAGCTGTTCCATCACACGGAGTTAGAAGAGATGGAAGCATAAAGATGACTTATCACAAGCTCCCACTAATCCTCCTACTGGCCCTCTTTGTTCTGAAGGCGTTCTTAGCTACTAAGAAATACTTCACCCAGGTATAAGAGTAAGAGGCATAACGCTTGAACCCCAAAACAATTGACTGACAGGATAGCTGAAAGGAGCAAAGGTAACGCAAGATTTAACAAACAGCATTTGCCAGTCTTGAATGTTGTGTCATCAGTACAATTGTGCAGGGCCCCTAGTGAAGTTTAAGCAATAATTAAGACTATGTATTTACAGTAGTTAGAAAATGTAGCAACATGTATGCTCATGCTTTTGCTCACCAGCTTTGCTCCATGGAAAGCTCTGGCTTTCTAAAGAAATCGAGAAAGTTTCTGCTTTCTGTGACCCAGGGGCATGCCTGCAGCATCAGGAAAACAAACAAACAAAAATCTCTGTAGATGCCCTAAACCCTTCATACTAAGAAAGAAAAGCACTGTACTTTAAATGCTTATGCAAAACCATTGTTTACTTCTACCTAAATCATGTTTCATCTGAACAGTGTAAACCACACTTACCCCTTAATGTTCAAAGATGTCCCCAAGCTTTTTTGAGATATGGTTTTGCAGATACTTTGTTTCAACACACAATTTACAATGTAGTACCAGTCTAAAATCATTAGTATGTGAAAGGTAAATGTTGTATTTACAAGGATAAAATCCAGACACTTGGCTGGACTGGTGACTAATAAAAATATTTATACATATTGGAAATTAGTATGTTACCTTTAAGTGCCTAAGCAATACAATGAATACAAGAAACCTCAGATTGCTAAGAAAAAGAGATTATGAATTCTGAAATGTCTGTACTTTGATGAACAGAAATAACTTAAAATATTTTGTAATCTATCTTAACTGCTATTTGTTGATTTACCTGTTTCGAGACAACTCTTTAAACAAAAGGAAGTTTGTTAAAGAAGTTACATAACAGCATTTAGTTAAAAAGACTCACCTTTGACCATTATAAATTGGTGATTTATGAGAGAAACCAAAATAAGACCACTGCCCCTTTAACAAAATTATTTTTCCTCTTTAAAACCAGATTTGGTTATTTTTGATACATTGTAAGGGCCTGACACTAATTTTGAGAATAGGTTAATTCACTCTGCTCCAAAAGTCAGTCCACTCACAGTCTGTAATTTCTCATATGCTGTAAATTGGCACTAGTCAGCAATGCTATCGAAAGAAGTAATCTTGCCTTCCTCCACCCATTCTGTCCCTGCTTACACTTCCATCTTCCCTGATGCAGTCAAAGAAAATCTATGCAGCTATTTATTAAATGAGATCAGTTCCCTGGCCCAGAATAAAATTACACCCCCCACCCCC
>JANZLQ010000007.1:1726763-1745894 GCA_026212715.1 Elanus axillaris
CTGGTGTGTTATCAACACCTTTCCAGCTACCAATGCAGAACACAGCACTATGAGGGCTGCTATGGGGAGAATTAATTACATCTCAGCCAGACCCAATACAATGAACCAGAACGTTTCACTTCCTTTATTGGAGTCCAGAAACTCAAATGAAAGTTGCTTATTGGGGTTGCAACCATAGCCAGAAATACATGCTAATAAATAATAAAATTGGAAGGAAAACAAAATTGAGGTTTGTAGACTTCTGAAGATGATTGTGGTGCTAAAGTGCTATAATTGTATAGTGCATGGTTGTTTCAATTGGCAAAACCAGATTTCTGTGAAACCATATCTGTACTGAATCCTAAGCACTTAAGAAAAGAATTTGTGGTAGTTAATCTGTTCCTAGCTGGAGCCTGAAACTCCAAAGAGGGCTTCTTTTGACAGAAATTGCTCTCTTCTTGGAAGGTAACTAGTTGCCCACCTTCTGGTTCTTGTGCAGACACCTCTTTGGGTCTAATCATAGCAATCAGAGACTCACAGAAAACACAGAATCATTCAGGTTGGAAGAGGTCTCTGAAGGCCACCTAGGCCAAGCCCCTGCTCGGAGCAGGACCAAATAAATCAGCTTGCTCAGGGCTTTTTCCAGGAGAGTTTCAAATGTTTCCAAGGATGGAGACTCCACAACCTGTCTGGGCCCTCATGTCAAATACCCCCAGTATTTGACTGCCCTCATGGTAACAAAGTTGTTTCTCATTTGACTTTGCATTTGCAAGACTTTGCATTTGCCCTTGTTAAACTTTATGAGGTTCCCATCAGCCCATTTATATAGGATGCAGAGGTCCTGCTGAACAGCAGCCCTGCCCTCCAGTGTAACAGCTGTGCCCTCCGGTTTGGTATCACTCACAGACTTTCTGTGCGTGCAATCCATTCCATCACCCAGGTCTTTATTAAAGGTGTTAAACAGTATTGACCCTAGTATCCATCCCTGCCTGAAGGCACTGCTAGTAAGTGACGGCTAGTTGCATTTTGTACCGCTGATCCTCGATAGCTTCCTGGGACCAGCAACACAGCCAGTTGCAATGCCTGGCTTCCTAGGAAAGACAGCTGTCAGGGCCTTTCAATGCTTATTCCCGTAATTTTAGTAAGTAGAGTCTGTGGCATCATTATTCTCATAACATAAGGACTAGAGGGCTGTCAATGAAGTGGTCTGGTTGCAGGTTTAAAGCAGCGAGTAAGCAGGAGGTAGTGGTAGTATGAGGGGCAGTAACTGAAGCCTAGGAAGAGGTGCAGAATGCCTTGCTAGATCACTGATCATTGCAACACAGTGGTGGTAAGGCAACAGTTAAAATGGGTTCAAAGGGGAGTAAATAAAATGGAGGACAAGTCCCACTGATTGTAACTGATACTGAAAAAAAGTAGTCCTGGAACTTTCTTTGGCTCAGAAAGTTTCTGAACTGCTTATTGCCGGAGAGAGAGGTTAATTAAGCTATTTTCATCCTCTTCCTGTAAGTATGTACTATTAGCTGTTGCAGAAGATGGATTATCAGGCTGGACAGAGCCATCTGTGTGAGCTATTATAGAGTATTTGACTTCCATCTCTCTTCACATTAAAAACATGAAAGTATCAACAGGCTAAGTGGTAGTGAGGTAGAAGTTGAAGGAAAGAAGATGTTGACTTTGTTTTGATATCCAGGAGGAAGCTGAGAAGGTTGCAGGTTCCCACTTTCTTTTTCATCCTTTAGAAACATCGATTTATTGCAAGCAGCGGGTGTGAAAGAGAAAGGAGCAGAATATGGACTATTTAGAGTAATTGTTACAGCTCTGGGAAGAATTCTATTTACCAGTTCTCTACTTTAAGCACTGAATGTTGGCCAAGTAAGTCAGATGGGTATGCGCGGGTAAAAGGGATATGTGGTAATTTGAAGGAACATGAGTAAGCCAGCAAGGGCATCTTCAACTTCGTGTCAGGGTGCTTTTCAGTTTTCAAATTATATCTCAGTCTGATAGGTAATTTTCAGGCTTGCTGCAGTGAAAGTTGTTCATATGAAAGTATAGTGCAGCCTATATTTGATTACTAATTGGTTGGCATTTATCTCTCCAGTTTTCTTAATTTTGTATTACATCTATTCTGCAAAGAACATCAGTAATATGTGGACACCACAGATATAGAAATCAAGTATTGCAGCATGAAGATATTTATTGTGTAATAACTAAATTTGATAATTACAGCTATTTGAAGTAAAACTATAAATGGTTCATATAAAATAATTCTGGTTTTAAAGATAATGAGCTATATAATTTAGCAGCACTAGGAACTAACTTCTTTAAAAGTTGCTGTGGCTAATGCTTTTTTCATACTAATTTCACACTGTTAAAACTCCACCAGCATTAATGGAGTTAATCCTGATTTTCATTTACATAAATGCAAAGAAAGCTCAGCCTCAGTGATTTTTTACATACTGTTTCAAGTGTGTTTGAAACTGCTAAACCCACTTAATTCCACATAAAAATAAAGCTTAATGCAGAGATCTAATTGTTCTTATTTCACACATAAGCCTCTATGGCAAACAACAGAACAATGATATACTGTTCGTTGACATTTTAGATTTTCAATACTCATTCAACATTTAGAGGCTTTTTGAGCTGTATTTTTATCAATGAAAAGTCTGTGAAACCACTTAACTAAAAATTAGCTCCTATTAATGTAATCCTGTCCACTAGCTTCCATAGATGATGGAAGTACTAACTGCCTGTATCAAAGGGAAGAAAAAGCGTTTGATTTTTAAGACATAAATCAAGCCCTTCGTTTCTTACTCTTTGATCAGCTTTGCTTATATGGGCACGTAATCTGACCCCCTTTGCCATCTAATTTTCAACCTCTTTCCTCTCCTTCCCCTTAGTATTGAGCTTTCATCAAGGCTAGTTTTTTTTTTTATTGGGTTTTTTTTTTTTCCTCCAGGGACTAGTCATGCCTCATTCATTTTTCTCCCTAGTGTTTAGAAATCCCGTTGCAATGTTAAACCATTAGGAAATACCCACTTCTTGGAACATCAAATACATCCATTTTTTTTTTTTTTTTTTTTTTTTTTTTTTTTTTTGTTACTAGGCTGCCGCTCTATGGCCGTATGCATAAACTACAGTTTTAGTTCCACTGAAGTAAACTGTATTGGAGGATTTTCTGGGAATGTGTGATAGAACATCTGGCTTCATGTTCTACAGCAAGAGTATGATTACCTTAAAGAGGACAAAGGAAAAGACTAGCATTTCATCTGTAGGCACCTACCAGCCTGATATCTTAGATACATTACAGACTATCTTTTTGATCATTGATACTGTGCATACTGTATTACCTTAACATGTAGTTTACCACTCTGCTGCTTGCCCTGGGTATCTAAAATAATGCTATTTTGAATTGGATTTTCAAATGAGAGAATATTTAGTCTTTTATGCCAGAAAGCAAAAGGATATGCTTTCAAAATACCCTGGCTAGGATATCAAGTAGATGCTTAGACCAGTACATGCCTGGTGTCCTTCATAAGTATGAAATTTTGATGCTTTTGAATTTGTGCAATAACTAAGTCATGGAAGTGAATCAAAGTGTCTTTTACATGTAGAGGCTTATATGTAGTCATACAAAGTGGTTTACAAATGGGTTAAAGGGGCATCTAAACTTTTACGAAGAATTTTTTCACTTATGCAAGGTTAGAATACACTGCCTAATAAGTTATTATATAAGTCACTATTTTCACATCTGCTTCTGAAAATGGAGAGGATTGAAATTTGGCAGAACTGCCTTCTACAGTACCATGAGCAAGCTGTAGATTTGTCTGCCTGTAAGCACTTCTGCTTGAATTCTACAGTGTCAAGACCTTTCTGAGTCAAAACTCATGCTGAAGAGGGTGGGAATGGCACTGTATATATGTATAGTATTATTCCTCATCCTTGGGCCATTTTGCATGTTTCCATTCACAAAGTGGAATAAGAGCAAGCTTGAGATGCATTCCTGCCTTCATTTTTAGCACACCTGAGCTAAGAGGAAAACTCCAAGGTTGATGGAGATCTAATTTCTCATAAACGTTAACTTCTCAAGAACGCAGTCCCTGGTTGCTGTCTTGTCAGTGACCGTCAGTCACTACATAAAATATTGTAAGGTCTTCAAAATGATACTGTATTCTGTATAAACAATACCTGCCATTTGAAAGCAATCTGAAAAATTAAAGTCCAAAGCAAAGGAAATTCATTAATCCAGGTGAATAAAAGAGGTCTTATTAGCTAGAGAAGCCCAGTAGCTTGAAAACAAGATCAAAATTTTTAATATGTGTTTTCCTTTGAATATTCTCCTGTACGTACTCGTGGGTTTGCTGGAGGGCAGAGGAGAAGGAGGACTGTTAAAAATTAAACAGCTTGCTCTTACTAAAAAAAATAAATCCATCGTCAGTCATCCTTGATTTAAACTAAAACAGGTGCTGACCTTTGGCCATGTTAGGAACATTGTTCCAGAGAATCTCTACAGTTTTTTTAGTATTTTGTGTTAATGTAGACTAATATTATAACAAGGGACAAAACTCCTTAGAATGGTATTTTCAGGATGTTCAGCCATAAGGCACCTTTGGTTTTGACACAGAACCTCTTGTTAAAAGTGCTAATTAGTTCTGCTAAGAAGGTAACAGTGCCTATGCCCTAGTAAACCAAACTGTAATATATATTAGGAGGCTTTGAATGCCGCAGTTACACCTCCCCGTTTAGGAATATTACAAGCAAAATTTACTATGAACAGGAGATTGAGAAAGAAGGAGAGATCATAAAACAATATAAAGCAGGAGCTCAGAAAGAAATTGGATGAGAAACAGCTTGGGTATGGGAACTAAACTAGAATAAAAGGAGAATAAAAATTACCTCTTTTTCTAAAGTATTTCTGCAGCAGTCAGTGCAAGCAGAAGCAACATGAGAGGTGTGGGTTAAAACCATATGCTGAAGTTGCAAGTGACAATATTGAAATATAATGAAAGTATTTTTAAGGAGCAGGGATGCTGACCAAATAGCTAGAGGCTGGAATGCAGAAGAAAGTGAGGCTGCCTGAAGCATGATGCAGGCAGCACAAGATCCTCCTCTGTAGCTTATTTGTTGTAGCAGAAGCACCAAGGTCCCTGGAGTACTGATCAGTGCCGTGTACAAACCTAGTAACTGCTGCAGTGCAGCAGTCTTTGACACCTAACGCATGCAGCTGAAACACTCAAGTCTACCAGCAAGGCTAAAGAGTGAGGTTTAGAGCAGTAGACAGTGAGAAAACATCAACAAATTTTCTGATTGGTGGCACTGTGTCAGGTATATGCACAAGCAAACTATGTATGCAGAGGCATACAGCTAGCAAAAGCTAGGTTAGCTGTAGTTTGTAAGAATTAATTTAACTGTTGATTAAAGATGGTGAATTGAACTGCAAACCAAACCACTAACAGTCAACACAGTTTTTGAGTTGCTGTAATAAACTGAATTATTTCCTTCACATGGAGATACTAAAAATGTCCATCTTGTACAAAAGGTTTTATTTTTTTTCCCCAAAAAACTTCTGCGTAACTTCATTGCCATTTATCACTATTTTTCTCCTGCATTCTTCCTAAATGCTTGAAAATGCCAGTGCACCTTATTCCAAATACAGCTGCAAGAGCTGCAACAGGGCTATATAGAAGATTATTTATGCTGCTGAATTCCAAATATGATCCATACCTGTTCTCAAAATGCTACTGTTTCTTTGTTTTTACAATGGCATCATGTAACAGGCCTGTATTTAGTTGCACACTTTTCACCTGTCTGGTCTGGGTCTGCTTCTGATAAAAAAATGATGTTCTTTTAAAACAAAATAATATGTCCTCAATGTCTTCAGAATGTGAAAATGTCTTAGTAATACTACTGAGTGATCCCTGAGAAAGGGAACTTTTCTTCCCTATGCGTCTAAGTTATTCAAAAGGGGAAAACGCCTATTAAGCCAAATCAACCTTAGTGTCAAGACATGGAAATATAAATAACTGCTTTTACCTTATCTTCCTTTCCTCTTGTTGTTTACTAGAAATCAGTCAAACAGATTCTGTGTGTTTATTTTATCATAGTGCCCAGGTGATTTAGTTATAGCCAGAATCCTGCTGTGCCAAAAGAAAAAGTGCCTAGAGGATCCAAATGTAGTTTTCCCAGTTTTCCTGTCCCTTGCCACTAAAGACCTTGGGTAGCATCATTGAACTAGCAACATTAGAGCCCTAGAGAGGCAGAGTTAATTACCTGCTTCTGCCATCCCCAGTGAAATGCCATTTCACTTTTCTGTATTTCAGTTTCTACATGCATTGTATTTCCTTCCTCTTGTCTTTTTTTTTGGTGTCGTTGCTTTGTTTTGTGTTGGGTTTTTTTCCATATTCATTTTGACAGTAAGCTCTTCAGTGTAGGGACAGTGCATCCAAAGGGCCCAATCTGAGTGGGAAGCTCTTTGTGTCGGTATAATCATGCTAATAAATTCTTTAGTCCAAGTACTCTAGTTCACTTTATCACTTTATTTCACTAGACGTAGTTCCTCACAGCACTTCTTCCTCACTAATACTCTGTTTTAGTAGGGACGAGCAGGTTAGAAGGAGCAGGACACCTGCTACCACCCTTGCAAAACAGTGGAGGTCATGGTCAGATCCAATTAGGACAAGAACTTAAGAGATACAGAAGTTTGTATCCCCTTCAGCTACCCAGGGCTCTGCCCTCTCTCACCTCACATCAAGTTTTGCATTGAAATAATCTCCTGTCTTGATTTTGCTGCTTTGTTTAATTATCTGTACTGCTTGTACTATTTCTTTTCATGTTGTGTCTATTAAGCTACCATTTCTTTTCCTGTTGGCTTGACTGCAAAAGTCTTATCCTGAATATGCATGGCATCTAGTACAACCTTCAGGCAGTGGTGAATCTCCAATACTGTTATTTATAAAAGATTATTTTGTGGACACTAAACACAGTAGTAAATTCATTGAAGTGTAAAGAGAAAAATTGCTCAATACAATGCAACGCTTCAGGAGCACATTTTGGTACAGCTCTCAGTCACACACACACATGAAGTTATACCATCTGTCATAAAAGAATTGAATGTGATAAATTCTGTGAGCAGTATATAAAATCTAAGGCTCAAAAAGCTAGCCACTTTCACAGTACCAGCTCCAGGAAGCTAGCTTGATTTCCCTTTGGTCTTATATTTAACAAATTACTGCAAAATTATGTGGGCGTTTTTTTCTTTCTCTTCAAAACACAGCTTTATGAAACTTCACCCTTTAATATTTTCTGTTCACATCCTAATGGATAAATATTCATATCTCAGAATTTACCACAGCTGGCAGAAAGTGGTAGTGCTGTTTGTTAGAAGAGAGGCAAAAGACTGAAATGGAACAGCATTTTGGCCCCGTAAATGTCATCTCATCAATCTGCAGGTCTGGAAAATTCATAGTTCTGTTGGATTGCTTCAACACTGTATCTGTGTTATGGATAGTGTGAGGACTTACATGCCTGATACAAAACCAGCAGAAAGACTCCATTGTTTTAATTCTTTGGAGTATGTATCCTCATCTACTGACACAGATTAAAACAGGCATACAGAAATACCTGTGCCAAGCTCCTGTGCCTATGCCTGTTTACAACACAGGGAAAGCACTCGTATTTCTGCTGGTTTTTTAAATGAGGAAACCCAACCCTGATGTAGATGGGAGCCCACCAAATTAAGTAAACAATGCAGCAGGACTACAGGAGAATTTTTACCCTACATGTCTAGAAGCAGGAGGACTGAATTCACACCTTACGGGAGGATATGCAAGACTAGCTTTAAACCATCTTTGTAGTCTCTGATTCTGGGTTGCTTGGCAGTCTGCACTGGTTTCCAACTGCTGCTGAAGTTCTGGCTCTGACAGCTCCCATTTGCCATGTTTTGCAAGAGGCCTGTGAATAAACAGCCTTTATACTCTTTATACTTTTATACTGCCACCAGCAAGGACTCCACTAACTGCAGAACACTCCAACTATCTGAGCAGGCATAAAATGGCTAGAGCACATTTGAAGACATTTAAAGTGCACAACAACTACTTCACTTTTATTGGGATGTCCTAAGTAATTTCTATGAGGATCACTTGCCAGCAAGCAGTGTGTTAATACAGCTTTGTCGTTGCTGTTCCACTTCATCACTGAACTCACTCCCCAAAGTAATAGGAGAAACACAGAAGAGACAACACTGAGGCTGTGGTGAAACCTACACAAAACTTCCTTGTGATCAGAGTCTGGATCAGTGTGGACCATATGGGCTCATCATAAATCTGCTAGAATATTTATTATACAAAGAATAAATATATAAACACAACTTTTTATTGTTGCCAACAAAATAGTAATGTAACTGGGAGAAAAGTGAGGAATTAATCATATGCGTAGTTGATGGCACAAACATAAGAACTGTGATATCAAACATAAGGCCAGAATTTCTGTTAAATAACAAACATTTCAGTGTGTCTTTACATTCTTTGTATTTCCTGGATTATGGTATTAATGACTGGGGGTGTTTGGGGCATTTAAAAGCCAGAAATAAACTAGAATGTATAGCAAGTTTGTCCTGACCCTCCCTTTTCTACTGCTAACTCTTGCTTCCCGGCTCTTGTGCTTCCACCTCCCTGTTCCTTAAAACTACTTGTCCTCAGTAGTGATCATGCCACAGTCATTCACCAACTAAAAGTCTTGCAAGACCATCCCTCTAAATGATTTCTGATTCTACCATTTCTCCTGCTTCCCAATTTCTGACTCTACCATTTCTCCTGCTTCCTCGCTAGCCTTTAACAAAAGTGGTACTTCTGGTAGCCTCAGAATTTCCTGCTTGAAGTAAGTCTTAAAGTAGCATGTGTGTGATAACCAGCTGACTGAAGACAGAGGTAGTATAAGAACTGGGAGGCCTTTTAGTGAATATTTTTTATATAAAAAGATTAATGTGACAGGACTCTGGAAACAAGACATTAGACAAATAAAAAATTAAGTCCAATGGGCATAATTTTTAAACATTTTTACTTGGTTCAGTAGAATCTGTTCAGTTTTCTTTCTCAGGAGTGCCATGAACTTCTGGTTTTCCTATTTCTTCTTGGCTCACTGTTTGTATTCTGATATCACTTTGCACAGAAAAAGATTGCCTCTTAGGGAGTTCAGTTACACATGCTGTTCAAGGGATCCTGTCAAGGATGAATGGTAATAAAAATTGTCCATCCTTTGAACGTGATTTGGATTACACTACAGAAATTACATGTCAATATTGGATAGAGCTGTATGGGGGATATACACAAGAAATATACGGTTATATGTGGACATGATTTGTCATTCCCCTCCTGACACCACTCACTCTACATGCCTGTTCTTTATTTATAGGCAAGAAGCATGCTGACATTTCAATATTCCCTCAGCTCAACAGTTCAGAGGACAGTCACAGCAAGAAAAGGAACATGCGTAACCATGAATAACCTGAGATTCATTTCACTGGATTTTCCAAGAATTTAATTCTAAATTAAAAGGTAAGCCACAATGCTAATTTTACAGGAATTTTGAGAAGGAGAGGTCAAATTTTAGGATAAAAATAAAAAATGTATGAACAGCATTCATAAGATAAGGATGAGGCTGGAAAATGGCATACAAAATTCCCTTTACATTTTAGTAGTAATTATAGGAGCCAACAGATGCTGTCCTGTCATGCAACATAATATTTTACTTTATCTAGGTCTGGGCTTTAATTGTATTACTAGGGCCAAAAGTCAATCTTAGCTTATTTCTATGAATTGTGTCCCTGTTACTGACAAAAACGGGTATCATGTACACAAACACATGCAAATGTGTGACACAAGTAAAAGTTGTGCTATTGTAGTTAGAAGGATGAAAAAAGTGTATGAATTGAATTAGGCTTCAGTTAGTTTCATTACATGCCAGGGTACTGTGATCATGAGCACATTAGAAGTATCTTAAAACAGTGATGATTTTACATTTCTCATGCCCCCTTTGAATATAATTTTTGTCATACATGATACTTCTGCTAGTAGAAGACTAAGAATGTCAAAGTATTTCAGAGTAAATAAGATGGGGATTACATCTTGCAAATACAAGATATTTTGGTATTTTAAGTTAGCAAGAACCATTGCACTCACCCAAGGAAGTGTAATTTAATTGTTTTCATTCATTAGGTCTGTTTTTAAACTCAGACATGTAAATTTTCAGAAGTCTTGAGCAAATACCAAAAAAAAGAATCAGAATGGAAACATCCAAGCATGTCACTTTTCCAGTTGTTAACACACCAGATGTAATGTTAGCACATGTGAACCTGTCTAGCATTAAGCAGTTACTTTTTTTTTCAACAAGACATTTTTCACCAAGAAACAAAAATAAAAGTCCTGCTAGACTCAGAAATCTCTAGTTCAGCCAACATTATGTCAATATTATTGGGCTTCAGTTGCTAACAACTTGCAAAGCTGGAGAATTAATAACCAGACTTAAGTTGCCACCATTCACTAATGAGGCTGGAACGTGACCTGCACACCTAACCACCCATGAATAAAAATAAAAAGCTCAAGGCTCATTTACTATAACTGTCAAACTAATGCATTTTCTTTAGTGCTAATCCAAAGAAGGATGAGCCCTAGTGCTGCAGGAGTATATCAACATTCAGCCAGTGAAAGCACCAGAGTAAAACAAGAGACAATTTACTCCAGAAATTCTCAATATATGTTTTCCTTCTGCTATAAAAGTTTCTAATATCTTGCCCTGGGACTGGTCGATAAAGCCATATTAATCCTCTTGGAAGGCTGTATTTCCCGTAATTGTGTGAGATGAGACCAAGGTTTTATCTGCGTATTTTACATTCTCCTTTTGCAAATTTTTGCATTCCTTCCTCAGTCTTAAATCATTGCTTTGCCAATAATAATTGTGTATGCCAGAGCTATCAACAGTAGAAAATTCCAAATGTTGCTGCACAGGTGAAACACAGAGAAAAGAGTAACTCAAACCTACCCCCTTTATATGCACCCTTCCAATCTGGGCAAAAGCGGGGTGTAGATTTCACAGCTGAATTCTAGCTCAAAACCTGTGTTTTAATTATATTTTCAATTAAGTCAGAACATGTCACTCGTTTTCTCTCAACTTGAAGGAAGTCTGAAATTGTTGTCCTGGTACAAATTTGAGGCATGACCACATCCATAAATTTTCAGAATATGAAGACTGTGTTACAACCCTGAAGGTTTTGTGGAATGAAGTTGTCTTTGAGAGACCTGTTTCAGGCCTGATAGGTTGTTCCTGGCTCCGGCACAGTGCTGAACATACAGCTTTTGTGAAAGCATCGCAGAAACTGATTCTGACACTCTCTTCCTTATTTTCCAGACCATTGAACTCTTTACTGATCGGGAATTGAACACTGTAGATATCCTTTAAACAACTTCTGTCATTCAGACAGCATTGAGAGGAGGGGAGTTCACAGTAGATGTAAACGATTTCTTTCTGTGAAGCAGTTCCCAAACTGATAAAGTTAATCTGAGATAAGCATTTAGGAGATTTTCTCCATAAAGACAATTTGGTTAGGCAATGGGAACAACCAGAAAGAGTGTAGAAAGCACAGGTGAGTGTGTCTGGAATCCTTTTTGCCCTGCTAATTTCTGGATACCACTTCCTGACCTTGGAAACAACAAAATCCCATGTAAATTGGAGCGAGGCCCTTTTCGGAGAGAGGAGGAATAGCCCATACCTCCTCCCATGGTGTAAAACTCCAGGAAATTCTACCCAGGTTTTTCTCTGCCCTTCATCCTTTCCATACTCCTAATGCTTTCTGCTCAGCAGCCCCTTGAAGAATGTGGCATTTCCTTTGACCTAAATGAAATTGTGAAAAGCAGCTGTAAGATTTGGACTGAATGGGCTGATTCTCTGTGAGGAAAGAGTGCAGTTTCTTTCTGGGTAAAGGAATAAACATTGTGAAGAATAAACAGTATGAGTAGCTGCAGTCTGAGGAAGGCAGAGGTTTGAGGAAGGCTAGAGGAGTTAAAATATATACATACTGGGGAAGAGTAGGAGAGACTATGGTGACATAAAATGCTACAGAAAAGATGATGTGAGGGAAGTCTAAAAACGGTTTGAAAATCATGCCTGAAGGAAAAACGGAGTTGCTTCAGTTTTCAGCTGAGAACTGTTGTGTACAGATCTCACTCAAAAACTGGCTAACACGAAGCTCTGATGCAAGGTGCAAGTTTTCTGTGAGAAACTGTCCATCCAACTCAGATTTTGCCAACAGTATCTTGCAAAAATGCTGCTAACCTTCATTAACACAGACCTCACTGGGAGCTCCAGACATTTGGCAGACATTTGGTTTTCACTTATGTAACTAAAGCAGAGGAAATTTCGTTACTGTTGTGCCATCACATTATAAAATTTAACTTTTTATTTTTTTAATCACATGAATCTTTTTTTCCTTTTGAATGACACAATCCTATGATTATGCTTGGTGAATTCAGAAAGAAATTCTGAACCCAGTGAATGTGTGTAGGTATGTATATGCAAAGTAATAAGGAGGTAAAAAAAACATAAGGCCTCCATTGTTGGACTATACTAAAACTCAACATCAAAGAGTTTTTAGCAAGAGGTCATTGACACTAAAAACACCAGATTGCTTTGTAGTAGCAATGTATGAATAACATGAAGCTATTTCTGGGAGTCAGAAAAAAGAATAGTTCTGCAGCTCAATTGTTCATCTCTCTAAATAGTATAGGTATCTCCTTGATTACTTGGGAGTTGTCAGCTCAGAAACTACAGTTGTTAAAAAAAGTATGTATAACTGGAGTGCAGGACCCCTAAAAGCCTAGCAAAAGAGATTCTTGCAAGCATGAGTGTGAAATACATAAAATCCCTAGTTGTTGTCTAGCCTTAAGCCTCTTTAAAGCCAGTATGGAGGCCCTGTTGATGAGGATGCTTGTCATCATCTATTCCTCTATTGACATTTGGAGATTAGGGTAAGGATTGTGCTATAAAATTGAAAAAGACAGGACCGATACTATCATGAAGGATTATTTTTATTTTTCCCCTTAATTGCTACTGAGGTATGCAGGTCCTTCCTTCTTATGAGATAAATTGAAAACCAAATGTCTGAGAAAGACTGCTATATCTTGCATCACATTTGACTGGCTGGCTTAAAATAAGCAAGTGTCATCCAAAATTTGTCAAGGGTCCTAGCCAAGTACTCAGTCAAAGATATCAAACTGGTTTTTCATTCTTCAGTTTTTATAAAAACAGAATTGTTTTAAGAAGCTGTGTGTTGTTGACCGTATGGCTGAAAGATAATGTCTGTAACAGATCAAAATAATTTTTTTAAAGTTGGAAACTCATAATATTCTATTTGTAACAGTCTATTTTGAATTTTTGAAAAACTTCCACATTAGAAAAGTGTTTTTCTGTTAGCAAACACACGTTAACGCAATTGGACTGTTACAACCTCATTAATATTAAACTTTTCAGCACTAAAGTCACAAATTAGTAATTATCATACAATTATTTAATTGCAGAATTACCCTATTGCTGAATATTAACATACCTTTGTGAATACTTCTGGTAAGCGTGAACTGTGTCAATGTTCAGCACAAGGAAAACATGGCAGAATGCCTGACTGCTCACAGGTGGTACCATGGAAAAAAAACAAACCAAAACAAAACAACCCCCCCCAAAACAACAAATAAACAGCCGATTGCAAATTTTTGTATTCAGCTGTGAAAATTATCCACCTGTATGTCATATATATTTCCAGTGAAAGGCAGTTTACATGCATTTCATGGCAGAAGAACAGAAGAAAACAAGATCAGAGCAACTCATATCCATAACCAATTTCAGTACTGTGAGAAACTTCTAAATTTACTGCAATGGACAAATTTATGACCCCGCTTCACCTTTTGAAAATTCTTTAGGACTCTGTTTGCCGTCTTCCATAAGTTTTTCCCTTGTCAGCTCTTTTCACTGAAGTGCAAACTGCAGCAGAGAAGTTGGACTCTCATCCTGGGGCTAGCATTGTATATTCTTAGGTATTAGACTCATGTGTATCCAATGTGGTAATACTTCTTACATCATGCTGTTGCCAGCTCACTTAGCACAACATCAACACTGTCCACTGATAGCTCTGTGGTTATCGAGTAAGCACGAATACTTCAGGACTCAAAACTACCAATCAGTTTGGCCTTGACAGCCTCTCTTTCTAAGAAGCATTTACCTCTGACCCAGCCCTTTTCCCTGCCGTATTTCCTCATTTTTCATATTTTTTCTACTTTTCCTTATTTAATCATGAAGGCAGTAGAAACAGACATATTTCTTACCCTGTGAGGGGTAATACTAATAAAGGAGTAAAATACTGTTATGGGATGTTTGTTAACAGGTCAGGAGAGGAAGGGGTGCTTTTAGTCCATAAAAGTTAGAAAACAGCAAAAGTAACCGAAATTATTTGTAAAACTAATTTAAAAACTAACAACTGTAAGAATTGCCCTCTGAATAGGTTTACCCCACTTGGCTGCCAGTTTTTGGTCTTTTGAAATAGTTGGATTTGCTGCTTTCATGCAGAGATCCTTCTCATTTTTTGAGAGCAGACTCAAAATCCCTAGTTTTGCATAAAGGTCATTTCCCAGTGTTTCAACACGAGAGGTCCTTATTTGAGGAAATCAGTAATCTTCTATTTCAAGCATCTTCACTCATCATAAAACCCTCTACCTTTTAGACTGTCATCATGCTGATATGTTGGGAGCCACAGGCAGTTGTAACAATGCAAGGAGAACCTGCACTTAGCTGGAGACATTTCAGGAAGGCTGCAGACTCCTGATATGTCATTCTCCAACTACACTAAAACCCATTGGACCAGCTGAACGCAAATGGAGGTCAAATTATCAGATCTTGGCCCTCAGCGATGTCAGCTTCTTAAACCGGCTATATTGCCAACGTCATTCATCTATTGAACGACACCCTTGTTATTTTTACTCAGAACAAAAATAATGTTGTCATGTCCAAAGGCTACATTTTCTCATTTGAAAACACTCTTTTTCATCCTTTGCATTTTTTAAAAATCCTTTGTCTGCATTCTTTTGTGGTCTGAGGCTCCTGTATCTCGGCCAAACACGGATACATTCATTGCAGGCTTCAGCTGCTTTGCAGAACCTGAATAGACATTGAGGCTACACGGGCGACTTCAATTAAGCAGTTCTATAGAGCTGATATTTTTTGTTGAAAAACAGTGTCTTTTTGCAGGGCCAAACAAAGTGGCAATTGCAGGGATGCAAATCAGAACAAAATACTTAAAAAATAATAACTGCCAAGGCAACTAAGTGTAAGCATTCAGCAGAGAGTACAAAGACCCATTTACCCAGTTGTTTCCTTCTTTTACTCTACCATTGTGAAATTCCAAGTATGTACATTACTGCAAAGATGCATATGATGAAGTAGAATTTCAGTGAAAAATTTCCAGATTTTAATAACCAAATTGCAGACTTTTTGAGATGGAAAGGTTTGTGTTCTTGGAGAAGTGTAGCTACAAAAATATACAAAAGTCTTTTTATTCCTACGCACATGTACACAGCAGTGATTCTCACTGAAGTACAAGAATGCAATTATTTTTCCTTCACCCTGCTTGTTAGACACAAAGACATTGTACTTTGTGAAGGGCTTCAGCGCAGCATATGCCACATGCTGACGTGTTTCTCTCAACTACCTGAGACTATAGCAAGGGCTCCCCCTTTTTGTTCCTTTTTTTAATAAAACTTTTGCAACTTGCTTCTACATGTACTTTTTCTTCCCCTTTTATATCTTTTTGATAATTTCTATCAGTTTATTTGCTGAAAAGTGAAAGAGGAGCTTTGTTCCTTGACTTTCTGGAGAGAATTTCCCACATGGCTTTAATTCCTGCTGCACTTGAAATGGTTGGATCCAGTTGATCCCCCCCCTCCTCTTTGTTTCCTTCTTCCCCTGGGCCCAGCAACCCAGCAGAAGTCTTTTTTTATGTGTGTTTCAATCTGAGCCAAATTATCGCAAATTACTCTGTCTGGCCTAGGCTATTATTAGACCAGGCAGCAACCGTGGCTCTTTTGATTATTTCAACAGCTGGTTTTGTTGCTTCTCTAAAGACCCAAAAGCACAGCTCTCTCCTCCCCCTAGGAACTGCTTACCCAGATAAAGGGCTGTGTCAGGACCTCTTCCAAGACGGCGAAGGCAGATCTGCTGTTGCTGCGCAGGAGCACTCTGTCAAAGCCCCGTCTATCTCCTGCAAACTTGTTAAAGCCTACCTCCTTCCTAGGTACCTCCATTATTCACAGACCTTTATCAGGTATCAAGTCAGTGATGTGCTGTTGCATTTCACAGAAAACCCTAAAGCTGTTTATCGCTTGAAAATACCAACGTAAACTACAAGTGCAGTGCAGCTCACAGTCAGAGAGTATGGATGAGTGCATCTGGCAAGCACTCACTAGAAAAGAATTACTTGTAAGAAATGGAGCTCTAGACACCCACCCTCCGTCTCTACTCCCTTAGAGTCCTTGCATGTTAGCAGATTGTGCAGCTGAGAGAAGTGAAGAGTACGTGAACATACTGTCTTACGCATTCCTGTATATTACCCTACATACACTTGTTCTATAGGCATTTAAAACCTGAAGAACACCTCTAAGCTTGAATGCTTGTGGCGTTTGTACACTGACAGTGTCAGTACACCCACAGACAATGTGCCCTGAAGAATTCTAGCTACTGGTAAGCAACCTCCTTTTGGAGGCAATGCATATTGCTGAATGTTTTTTGCAATGAAAGTTTCAGAAATATGATTCGAGTATTACATTGCAATGCTGCCTTGCATTTTAATTTCGTTTAAATGCTGGCAATTTTTACTTGTTTCCAGTAGCACTGATAGGAAACTGTTTCCAGTAGTATGGTGGTTAGTGCTACCTGAATCTTGTCTCCACAGATGAATTGTATCTTAGTTTGATCTCTTCGTTTCTGATGAAATCCATCTTCAATCAGTTCCAGGCATTTCCCTCTAGCTCTAGAACTCAGTCCCTGTCCCAAGTGCATTTCCCACTGGCAGAGCTTGGTATATGGCCAAGCAGTTGCTTCAGAGACTTCATCACTTTATATAATTTAGGTATTGTAATTCAAATTTTAGGTAGGACTTTCCTTGTGAATGCTAAGGAACTCTTGATGATCGTCAACATTAAATGATCCTTCCATACTGTATTATTTGAGATTTTGGGGAATGTTTTCTTAGTCATAGCTGGAACTACTCTCTTCAGCTTCTTTTTCTCCAGCCTAAGATCTCTCCAAATGTATTTTTCAGTTTTATATGCTTGGAAGCCTCTGTGTTAATTTAATCAACAGCAACAAAAGGTTTAATTCAATCTTCTGTGTTCTTTGAATTTGTGTTATGTTCTGTGGTATATTTCTGGTTTTTCCTTCCTTGGTAATTTTACATGATAGCGTGCTTCCTTTCCTTACCCTCCAGCAGTAGTGAAACACGTCGTATAAAAAGGAGATATTCAGGAAGTGGAAAGTGGATGATCCTTGTCACTCTTTGTGGTTAGTGGAGCTTAGGAGCTGAATATGGGTGCTGCATTTTAGCTCCACAGCAAAGAACCAGCATACAAACACCACATACTGTTTGTTTTACGCAGGAGATTCTCTTTTGTCTCTCACACATGCACATACATGTGACTTCCTTCCCTTCCGCTATTTTTCCTCATACTTTCCGCATTGGAACTTCTTTTTTTGTGGCCTTTTTTTTGTTGTTGCAGGTGAGGCTTTGCCGCACAGCCTTCCTTATACATAGCATTATCTGTGACAGCAGTGCTCCCCTGGGGAACTTTGTATCCAATTTAGATCATGTACAAGGCCTGCTGATCTTGCATTCAAATTTGTGAGGTGAGATCCTTTGGCTACCATGCTCTCCACCCAGGCAGAGGTCACCTGAAGCATAAGGCTTTTGAGAACCCATGCCTCCAGTGGAAGGTTTGATTTGTCTGTTATTTAGTGCGGCTGTACGTCCAATTTTATGCCTGGCCTTACTTCCTTTTGTAATATAAAGCCTTATGTCCTTCTAATGTGTAACTGTTCTACCATTTGAACACCAAAGGGTCCAGTGGAAAAAGGCCTCTGTTAAGGAACAATGAAAAGTCAAGCACTGAAACACTAAAAAATGCATAGACAACCATTTGTATTCCTGCATTATGATACATTTTCCCATTTTTTTGATCCCATATATTTTTTTCAACCTGCACGATCTGCTTTATTGAGCGTACAGAGTAGACGGTGCTTAGTGAGTCAGCACAGATATTGCTCAACATTAGGATTACTCAATGTTTTGTTGGATCTTCCGGGTCTAATTTGTGGTCACATACTTTATTTATTTACTGTCCCTTATTCACCTGCTCTGGAGCTGAATTTAACTTCCTCACATGCTCCTTTTACTGGTGGAGTCACCTGTAAAAACGTTTATGACTTGGTTTTACAGTAACCATACGATGTGAAGAAGCAATATAATTTCAGTTTTAGAGACGGACCACTGAGGCCCAGGAAAAAAAATAAAAAAAAAAATTAAAGCTAAACCTACATCTGACTTCTAAGCATCCAGCGTGAAACGCGCCCAGGTTTTTCCTATCGCTTCAGCGCTGGAAGCGGGTACCTCGCCGCCTTCAACTCCTTAAGTAGTTTACACCAACCCCGCGCCCGGAACGACACCCTCCCGGCGGCGAAGGACCGCCGGCCGCCGTCTCACCGCCTGCCTGCCCCCAGCCCCGCGCCGCCCAGGGCCCACCCCGCCAGCACCTCCCGGTGCTCCCGGCTTGGCGGCCCCTTCGCTCCCCCGGTAGCGGCGGGGACGGGCCCCGCGGGGTGCCCGGCGGCGGCCGCCAGGTACCTCCCCCCGCCCCCGCCTCCTCCGCCCCCTTTTGTGGCGGTGCCAGGCGGCCGCCGGGTTTCCTGCTGACGCCGGGGAGCCGCGGATGGGCAGGAAAGGCCGCCGCCTCTCCCTCTCCTTCTCCTCCCGGCTGCCGCCTCGCCCCTCGCTCGGCCCGCGCTGAAGGCTCGCCGAGAGAAGCGCGGCGGAGAGGGCGCAGGTGCGGGGCAGGCCCCGGGATCGCGGGG
>JANZLQ010000007.1:1750075-1806468 GCA_026212715.1 Elanus axillaris
ACCCCTTCCTGTTTCTCTGTAGTATTTCACATGTTTTCTGCAACTTTTTCAACTCTAGTGGGCAAGTTTAGATTATGGGTGAAATAATCTATTTTTGGTGGGTTGATTGACTGAGTGCTTTGGGTTTGTTTGTTGTTTTTTTTTTGCCAGAACAAGATCTAGCTCAGAGTTGGATCAATTCTTTACACTCCCACAACTCCCACATCAAACTGGTGCTGACTTGTTTTGGAAGCTGAGAACAATGGGCTGTGTGCAATATAACAAATTAAGGTTGAATATTTCACTACTCAACATGCTGAGAGCTTATGTACGTTTGTGTAGTGTGTCTGATGAAATTCAGTGAACATTAATTTGCAGGTAACATGGACTTTTTAGAAATAAATGAAGAATTTGATGCAAGAATGTTCAGCAGTTGTTCCCATGTTAATGCAAAATATGTGTTTGGCCTTAAGAAGTAAAAAATAAGATGATCTGAAATTCTTCATGAAATTCTTAAGTCTGAGACTGATTAAGTGATGATGTCCTTTAGGGTTCTCTGGATCATTAACATTAGCAGCTTGATATTAGTGCTTCCCAAGGGGTGCAAGTGACCCTGGGGGGGGTGGGAGTGGGTATTTGTTTTTATATTTATTTATTTATTTATTTGATCAGTTGGCTCACAAGTTCAAGAAGCAGCAGAGTTGCTTGCCAGCTGGGTATCTCTTCCCTCTTTCTCCTGGGATTCAGTCTGTTTTGTTTTTGTAGTCCCAATGCAGGCTCAAGGGCTTCAGTTTTAATAATTGCTTGAGGCACCACCACAGTAAAACACTTAAAATTCAAAGAGCACAAATAATGTAATTCTTCTGTAATAATCTCTAACTGGTGCTAATAGACTGTATCATGTAAGTATTAAAAAGATTACCTGATTAGGCCTTTCCCATAGCCTGTTGAAGTTACTGCACACAATTCCACTAAATTTCGGAGTCTTTGAATGTAGCTTGCTTGAGGTAAATATAAGATACTAACTAAAGCTTTTGTGGAAGTTAAATAATGTAGCCTATATGTCGAAATTCACCAATGCATCTTGAAATTCAGGTGTGGTGTCAGTGGCAAGAAAAAAACCTGCTTGCAATTAGTTGGCCAGGAGTGTAGATTGAACCACAAAGAATGTCATGTCTTCTGAAGAAACAACCCTTCTAAAAATGAAGGCTGCTGTAAGGAAGATAATGGAATAACTTCTGAGAGTCAACAGGGTGGTTCCCTAGGATACTGTAGAAGGACAAATAATAATAAGTATTATTATTAAGTGATGAAATGGACCTTCTTCATTTAGGTTATAGCCAAAGCAAGGCACAAAAATATATCTTTGCATAAGGAGCAGTGAGTTTGTAGCCAGAGAATAACCCATTGATTTATAGGCCAAAGACCATGTGGTTAACTGTGTTGCAGGCAATCATTTCCTGTCAAGGGTACAAAGGGTAACAAAGGGTAAATCAGGATTGTTGCATAAGGAATGGGGATGGACAGCAAAGGGCAGAATAAGTCATAACCTCATTGCAAGAAGCTTTTACCATAGTGGTTGTGGTTTACAGATGGAAAAAACTTTAATATTTGTAAATAAATTTGTCAATATTTACTTTTGACAGTATAGCCTTGATTTAAAATCAGAAACTGAGAAGTGGTGTTGACACTCTCTCCACTAAAAGTTGATGTAGTTCTGCATGTGTTGTTTCAATAAGTAGCTCGTACAATATGTGCGGTATGAAAATAAATTTTATTTTGATAGCACTTAAAGCCGTTGGACATAAACTTCTTCTCTTGATGCTTATTACCCTATAGTTAAATACAGTGCTTTACATTTAGCATGGTTTAGTTTCTTTGCTTTGATGATTTTGTGTTTGTGGCCATGGAAGTGTTGGCTGGAAGAGAACGTCCTGCTTGAACAGGACTGTTGTCAAGGCTACATCCAGCCAGCCAAGGCTTTGCCTAGCTGTGTCTTGAAAAGTCACCCAAAAGAGAGGGATTTGCAGCTTCTGTGGGTAACCTGCTCCAGTGCTGCACTATCTCCTAGTGAAGGAATTTTTCCTCATGCTTGACCTGAACCTCCCAAGCCGCAGTTGTGACCATTGCCCCTTGTAATACTGTCCACTAACACCAGGAAGAGTTTGCATTTGGCATCTTTGTTGGTACCCTTCAAGTAGCTGTGTGCTGTTGTTACATAGGTAGCTCTTTTGCCTCCTCTTTGCTGGACTAAAGAAGTCCAGCCCCTTCAGCCTTCTCATTGCACAGTCCTGCCTCGCTTATTCAGGTTCTCAAACTGTACAAAAACGAAGTGGAAGCACTGGCTTCGTTGCTGGCCAAGATTTTTACTCTTCTCTTGAAAAACAACATGCACAAAAGTTACTGAAGCATTCCAACAGCAGACTTGGGAAGACAATCTCTCATCTGTTTATCTGTGGTTTACGCTTGGCAAGCATCCTTCCCTTCAGTGAAGGACAAAAATAAGTTTTGCAGGAAAGCATAGGTTTAGTGGTTGATGGCATGTAGCAAGAAAACTTCCTTTTTTCCCTCAACTTTTAGGAATTTTGAAAGACACAGGGTTTTATGGATATTGATATTTTTAAATTGACCATCTGATGTAGTGCTGTGTTACACTAACTGCTTCAGGTGGTGGTATAAATCAGCAGAGATATATATGGATTGTGTGTGTTGTTCTAAAAACACCGATTTGACATTTTGACTTGAGAATTTAGCATCTTCTTACAAGATTTAATGGAATTCTAAATAAGATGCTTCAAAGATGAACTTAATTGGTTTATGAGGTCTTGCATATGTTACAAAACAAATCTATACCTGCTTCCTATGGCTGTATGTAGCTGTATTTGGGTCCAGCTTGAAGGGCTGGATGAAAGCAAGGCTGAAAATATTCACACTGTAGTAGAAGCTGAATGCAACACATCTTACTGTTCATTTTCTTTCCTACTGCCTTTTTTGAATCCACTTTACACTTTGATCTTAAAATCTTACTTACATGGTAGTAAGGAACACAGTTATCGATTATACAAAATCAGTTACTATCTTTTACTTGCTGGTTAGTATTTTTACTGGGTATTAACTAGTTCTTGAATTGTGATGATAAATTTCTCTATATTTTGCTTTTTTTAAGATGGCTTTCAGCATGGTGATTTACACTTTTAAAAATTTAGTAAATTTTCAAGCAGCATGTTTCCTACAAAGGGGTTTCTGATCCATTCTGTTTCCAAACAGAATATTGCGTGTATACAAGAAGCTATTTGACTTTTTTCTTCAGCTATGATATTTTGCTTCTATTTATAAGAGATAAGCTAAAGTGAATATAAATTGTTTTCTTAAGGTGACAAATTTGTATTCATCATGCGCTCTGTCTTGCATTAAAACCTGAGCACTCAATATCACATATCTACACATGAAAATTGATTCAGGTTGTGCACATCTGTGCTAAATCATTTACAAGAATTTTTGATTGTACAGTGTGCTGTGATGTTATTAATTATTAAAATAGTGTTCGCTTATCCTGTTGTAGTGATGGGACATAAACACCTGGAAGTAAGCTCAGCATTTTTAGAACTTTCTCATAATAAATTGCTCTGTCAGTGTGCTGTATTCATTGTGTAACTGTCCGTATTGTAAATCTAGGGTACAGAAACTAATAGAAATGTGGGACTTGGGATGAAAGTAAATGTTCTGGAAAAAATCTGTCTCCTTTGAAAACAGTATTGTCAGGTGCCACACTTTATCTGATGGCAAATGCTGTAAGCTTTGGCATTTGTCATAAGCTTGTCAACCTTTGCAAGTATGTCTGACGAAACACTCGGTGATCTCCAGACTGGAATAATGAAGTTCACCTGAGAGTGGAGTGTCTGAGGGTGGGACACCCTGTTTAAGCAGGTAAAGACAGCGCTTGGAAGAGTGTCACTACCACTGTGGGACACGTATCGCTGAACAATGAGATAGGATAATGCTGCAGACCTCATGTATCCAGTGCTCACAGGCGTAAACTTCAGGATCACAAAATCTATTTTTCTGTGCTGCTGTGCAAAGCTTGCTTGCTGTGGATCACCAATATCATCTCTGGGAAATGCACAGTAGCTGTTGCCGGGACGTTAGGCACACTTCATTTCTCTATTTGCTGTCCACTAGCCTGATGTTGGTGGATCAGTTGTTAAGAACAGTTTAATTGAGGTGTGTCATTATGGTATTTTACTCTTGGCACCGTAGCAATGTAGAGGTACTTATTAGTCTATTTACAGAGGCTGGATGCCTCTGACAGGATCTGTAGGCCTTTTTGGTGTGTGCATGGGAGTGGCAAGAGGAGAGGTCTGGGAGCGTGTGGGTGGAGAGGTATTTCTCCAAGGTACCAAAGAAATCAGTCTCTGCCAGCATTACCAGAGTGCACAGGAACCATGGGTTTGTCTGCAGTAAACAGAGGTTCCTTTGTTTTGAGGGTTTCTGGATGCTTATGGCTTTGACATCCTTTTGCTTGTTCATTTAAGGCTGCCTTATGGTTTTTGCAGCCTCTCATCGGTCAGTAGGGAAACTGCTTCATGTTACTGTGAGTAGCGACAGAATGGGTGGAATTTGCATTTAGAAGACTGACAACAAGATGCACTAACCTGATGTCAGGAGTGGAAGCAGCTAAAAAATTACTTTTATGATAGCTGCTTTTTCTATTGTGTATTTCTTGAGAGGCTGTAAGGAGGAGAAGTACAACAGCTAAACATTTGGAAAAACACCTGAGAAGGCTCTGTGAAATACTGTAACTTCTCAGGAGCCCAGGGATAGGTGCAGTCAGCTCTTGCCTGGAGTACAGGGCCCACATGTGAAGAATGGAAGGTTTATGTGTCTAATATGAGTGGTTGTTTAGAATTGTGACTTACAGCTTTCATTTTGTACACAGAGACACAGTATTTTTATTATGATTTGTATATGTTTTGTCAATTGTGTTCAATTCAACCATGTTTTCAATTTTTAATTAAAAAAAAACAATACACCAAGCTGTGTGTTGTGAACCATTCTCATTTTTGCCGAGCATGCTTGATGTTCTTACAAAGTGGTATAAAAGCCCTGTGCTCTGGAAGGATTGCCTGCCCCTTTTTCATCACAGCAGGTGGTGTTTCTATTTCGCGACTTACTATTTCCTTGTTGTCCCTCTCTTTTTTCCTCCTGTCTTCCTTCTATTTTCGTCTCTTCTGGAGCTTGGGCGAATACATGTATGTTCCCCACCAGTTAGGCAAGTGGACCTGTGTTAAGACATTAATGGCACTGGTGCCCAGTGACTGCATCTTTCTGTCCTTGTCACAGCCAGTGAGGACCTGTGGACTTCCTCAGTCATGTTCTGCTCTTTGGTGCTTTTACCGATTACCCAGGACTTCTGATGTGCTCCCACTGTTTGAACATGGCTCCCCTTTCCACTTGCTATCTCAAGTTGTATAAGAGCCTAATTCAGTGTCGGTCAGATGAGTCTGCACACCTTCATTTTCCCATGGACTGGCCTGATGCAAAAGTTGTGGCTACAGAGTGATCAGATTTACTGCACAGATGGACCTTCTGCATGACGTGATATCACGGTGCAAGGAATCCAGCTGTACACAATGACTTCTGGTCAGGATGGGCCTCAAGGACTAAAGGGCACATGTATGCAGATTTACATGCACATGTTACACCAGTAACGAAGGAGTCTGAGGTACCTTAAAGGGCATTTGGTATATGTATAACACTTAACTTGGAGTAGATGTGGATAAACTCATCTTACACCTCAGTAAAATGTCTTCAGAATGCCAGGTGACTCATATCTTAAAAAATGAATTTTGGATGCTGATGTCTATGTTATCAAATAATATGCATTGAAATACGACATATTTCAAGGAAAGAAAAGTGCTGGGCTTCCTGCTCTGTGGAATACTAGCTTAGAGTTGCACAAGTTTTAAGCATGTGCCCAGTGCTAATGGATGAGGGTTATCTCAGGTTGCAACAATTTATTGGTATATACCAACATTATTATTAAACAAATCAATTTTTACACCTTTGAATTAATCCCTTTTATGATGATTCTAGATCTTGTAATCTTTCTTTTATGATAAAGTGCAAGAGACCTTTTGGGAATAATTCATTTTGTGGTACTTAAGAAAAATCCAATGCATGTGAGAAGCAATTGCTACATTCACTTTCCCAGAATTTTGTATTTCTGTATGGCTCTTGGGCAGTATTACCAATGTCACTGGAGGAAGACATTTTATTAATAGACTCATTTCAAATGCACTTCTATAGAAAATCAGTACTTGCAACAAAATCATTGAGGTTTAAGAATGTTCTTGTTAGGTGTCTTTATGTGGACTGGGTAAACAGTTCTGGGATTCTTTCATCATAAATAGTGGCAAGGGACCACAAAATATTTAAAGAACAAGCTATTGAGTATTTCAATGGTATCTTAAGAGAAATAAATACTGTTATTTGCCTGGTACAGTTCTTCTGGTTTTATAGAGGTTGTTCTTTTATGGTTGAGTGTGTTACAATCTTTTCTTTTAATAAGTAATTTTCTTTCTCTCAGCATCATTTCATCCCACTAGTCTCCAAATTCCTCCCAAAGTGCAGACTCATGCCCTTACTTGCACTCACCATAATGTCCAATTCCTAAATTGGAAGCAGTGTCATCTCTGTTGCTGTCAGTGGCTTCACAGGGTGAAACAATCAAGAAAGGAGTCTTCCTGTTTGTTTGTTTTAAAGCTGAATTAGTTTCCTGTGTTACAAAAGTGGGAGTATCTTCTGCTGATATTGCTATTCAGCACTTTATTGTGAATCCATGTCTCATGCACATTAAATAAGGCTTAACTACCAAGTGCATAATGCGTAAGGTTACACTGGAGACGTTTGTTGTTGAGGTTTGCCGTCTCAAAAATCAAAACATTGTTTTGGGTAAGCAAATTCAGAAAACTTAATTGCCCAATGGGACAGGATTGTTGGGTTGGCAGGGAGAGTGGGAAGGGTGAAATTTGCGAAGTGTTTTAGGTCCAAGAATAAGTATTCTTACTATATAGGATGGTAGATGAAGATTACGTCTTTTGAAAGTAATAAGGTAGGGTGTGATTTCTCAAAAATTTTAAATGATTATCTAAAATGTATACAACAGAGGCTGTTTCTACAACACGTGGTTCTGTGCTGTATAGGTCAAAGGAAATAGCTTAAATGGTGGAAAGTATATCCCTGCAGTCATAGCCTCAAATTATCCTGCCTGTGGCAAGGAATGCACAAGTTTAGGAAACTGCTGTTTAACAGGAAAAAATCCAAAACAAACAAGCTAAATGCCCTGTAGAAGACTTAAATAAAATGGTTCTTTTTAGATTATTTTCAGAAAGCCTTTTGTCATGATTGGCTCAGTCACTCAACAGCACTACTTCTCTGTGCATGTTTCAAGTCTCCAGGCACAGAGTGTGCCCTAAATTAGTGTGGTAAGGGGCATGTTGTGACAGGTAAGTGCACCTACGCACAGGTGTTCAGAGCTGTACTTTTGGTGCTGGTTGTTCCGGTCCATAAGCAGGGCAAACCCCCGAGGAGAAAAAGAATTGAATACATTTGGATCTTCAATAGGATGTATGAACGTTTGTGAGATGCTCTGTTAGTACAATGTAGGAACCATGAGTTTTACACGTGTAACTGTATTGCATTTATTGCGTGTTGTGTATCAGCACCCTATGGCAGGCAGACATACCATAGCATAAGACTCTGAGCTCTGTTGTCTAGTTGAGGAATATGCAGAGCCTCTACAGGCATGCTGAATCTCTGATTTGGGATGAAAGAGATAGTAGCATGCTCTTGAAAGATAATTTCATCTTATGGGCAATGCTAGCAACTTCAGAGAAACGTTTTTTAGAAACCCAATACATATAGATCTAACATTTCTGTAATGCCTAGAGAGGAAGGTATTTTGTGGTTATAAATCTTTTGTCTTTCAAAAAGTTGGGCCAATAGGCATTTTCCTCATGAAAGTACCAAAAAAATTAAGTAGTAGGGCTTGTCTTGAGTAGCTCCCACTGTGATTCTGGCGGTGTGCAGATACCTATGTCTGCTTGTTCCTGAAGTACATTATCTAAGAATTACATTGCACTGCTCAGCTGGGCTGTCTTGTATGAAGATGTGGGGATTTGTACTTTCAGGAGTTGCTCATTTCTTGAAAAAAAGAGCTTTAGAAACAACTGTATCCTAAATTTCCTTCTTAAACAAGTGTGGTAGAAGGTACAAGTGTGGCAACATATGCATATGCTTCGTATATTTGTTTGCTTATATACTTTCTCATTCACAGCCTGAGAACAAGACCTGTTCCCAGTGCTCAGTTTGGTCTAGGTTCTTACAACATGGACCTTTTTGAGAAGCGGTAAGAGCTTACACAGTCTGTTTCCTTTCTCTCTTGTTTCTGCATTAGGACCGCTCTTATGCTGGCATGTATGTTCATACTGATGCATGCACACTTTTGCTGTTGCAATGAAGGTGTAACATAGGAGCAAGAATGAGGGGATGGAAATTCAGAGTCGCAAAAACAAATTAGCAGCAAATGTAGCACTGGCAAATGTGGCCTCTGTCCAGTAATTTTTTTTTTCCACTTATGTATTGTACAAGTGCACAAAAGGCTTTAAAGATGACTAGAGTTTATCGCTAATCTCTTTAGCACGTTAAAAAATATGGTGTCTGGATAATTACAAGTTTTATGGTGGTCAGTAGGTTTCAAGGTTGAATGCTCAACCACCAAGGTTCACTGTGTTCTTAGGTATGTGTTGGGGTCCCCTCCCAGCCATATATCAGTCATGCTTAAGGGTGGCGGAAAAAAAAGCACTATGACAGGTATGAAAAACTGCAGGAATGCTTTATGCTTACAAGATTCGGTTACTGTTTAGTATTAAAACCGACAGACTAGTGTAATTTCATTTGGGGGGGGTTTCTAGTGTATTTTTTTTCCTGCAACATACTGCTCTGGAATTCAGCAGTATACTGTGGAATTTAAAACAAGTATAAAAACTGTCTGCCTTTACAATTATGAACTTGGAGTGTGTCCTGCTTTTGTGGCCTTTTGGAGTAAAGGGAAAGCTATAAACTAAATGAAAAAAGTTTCTTCCAAGCCTCTCATTAATCTCTCCTTGAGCCTTCTGCCTTTTAAACAACTGATAAGGGACTCTGCTGTTACGATACTAAAATACGTAAATAAATGTTCAGTTTTATGTGTTTTGTTGTATAGCAGTTCCTAATAAAATTGAGTGGAATTTATAGCAGATTCTATACAGTGGAATTAACTTGCGTTGTTCTGACTCCTTACCTGAGAGAAGTGCTAAATAGAATGAAGAGTCGCTGTGAGCCATAGTGTGCCTTAGCAGAATGGAAGACAAAAAGATTGCAGTATCACTGGCAGTTACTTCTCATCTCAGTGCAAATAAAGCAACTAGCACTAGAAATCCTGCATAAATGCAGACCTTTTTCCCAGAAAACGAGCAGTTTAGTTTGAGCAAGGGCCCCATCCACGTTGACAATTTGAAATGGAAATTTGGGGCTCTTGGTCTAACGCGGTTGGCTAATGGGGGCTGTTGGGCCATTTAGCTATGATCAGATTGGTAATAGTCAAGATACATGTTACTAAAACAATGGTAGGAGCCATTGCATTTCTACATGATACCCTGTAAAGCTGCTGCATTGATCTTAGCATGTAGGTTTGTTAGGGCCTGGAAGCTTACAAAAGTATGTTCATTGGGGATTAATGCATTCTGATTAGGGGAAGTTGTATAGCCTCTTTCAGCAGTTGCTTTTGTGAGACTATGACTTCTCTGTATATTTTATATTTTGGTGTTGCCAGCACTGCTTAAGAGCCCACTGTTGCCATTGCTTGGTTTATCTAGAGATTTTCCATCATTACAGAAGTATTGTTATAAGCGTCTCGTGCTACTTTTCATTATGAAACCAGTGCTGTGCCGTCAGGGGCTAAAACCAACACAGATGGAGGCAGCTGGTTTCTCTAACTACACGTCTTCCTGAAGAGCGTTAAGATGTCCTGCCCCCTCGTGGCTGCTCAATTCAAGACCCATAATTAAGATGAATACAGTATTTCCCAGAAATGGAAATGGTATGTGCTTCCCTCTGCTCCCTTCAGCCAATTCAGCTTTTAAAAGAGATCAAGTTGTGGGATGGGGTTAAGAGTAGGAAGTTACCTACCCCAGGAGGTAGTTGCATTGGAAGTTCCCCAGCAGCTTTGCAAGTTCAAAACGGCAGAATGTGTGTTAACTTTCCACTCATTTTTCAACAGTATTTCATGTTTATACTTAAATTTTTTTCTAGTGAGAGCATGCTTTTCAGTTGAAGTTACTCCTAGCAACATGATGCTTTGAAGAAGCAAAATAAACAGAGAAAAACAATGGCTGCGTTTGGTATGAGTTGCCTTTTTCCTTTTCTTTGCTTGTCTTCCAGAGACAAGAGTGAATGCCATAAAAGCTATTGTTTTCTGCTTTGGTGGTCTTTTTGGCAAAAACTTAAGCTATTCTGAGTTTGTGGAGCAACTGAAATAATGTTGTGTCAGTTATTTTTCTCCTGATGGTTATGTTTATATTTTCCTTGAGAAGAAAAACTGTTCTATCATATTAAAAGCAAACAAACAAATAAGATCATTTTCCCATGCTTGAAGGGTAAGAGAATCACCAGTTAAAGAAACCTGATCCTTTCTAAAAGCAACTGGAACATGGCATTTCTGTCTGCTGCTCAATCTATGAATGCTGAAAAAAGGCATAAAGTGTCCATGCTATTGATGAAAGATACACAGCGTGATTTTGTAAATAAACACTAGATTTGCCAAACAGTTGTGGTATGAATAGCAGATCTTTGTGTGCTGATGCTTTCCTTGATTCTTCTGCAGTGCTTAAAACTTGGTGCCAGTCTTCCCAACCTCAGCCAGGAGTATCTGACTTCTTCCACCTCATCTGCTCCACCTGCCAGCTCCTTGACTTCTTGCACTGTATCCTGCTGCTGAACAAGGATAATATATTTCTCCCACACTGACTGTATTTGTATAAGGGCAGCAAAGGTTTTGTAAAGAGCAGATGATAGTATGAAGTGGAGCAAATCTCTTTAAGTATGGACTGTGGGAGGTTGGAGGGTGGCTAGTTCTTACGGACTGAGAGACCACAAGTCTCTGGCTATGGGAATTGTGGATTGAAGGACAGGCAGGAAGAACTTTTTTCTGTCTGTGGAAGAACCATCTTTGTGCTGTATGTCTGTGCTATCTGAGCTATCTGGCAATATTTGCCATAGTAAAATTAGACGTGATAGCACCACACCACCTCTAGGGTAGTTGTCAGTAAATCGAGAACAGATCTGCCATGCTAGCACAAATTCCGAACTACACGGTTCTCCTCTGTCAGGTTAGGGACATGATGCTGATTTTCAGGAACAGTTCATTGACCGAAATGAACTTAGAATCAAACAATCCAGTTCTCTAGCTTGTGAGTAGTAGCTGCTTAGGAATTGCTAGCCTATTTGACTATATCTACATACACAGTAAAGAATTGTATTACTTCAGCAACACAGGGATAGGGAGAACAGTACTGGTGCCTCATCTGTGGAAGCTTGTGTCTGGAAGGTATTATCTGTTGCTGGAAGTGGAATTTTTTCCTGTAAATTTCCCATGCTGGAGTGTAGACTGCCCTGTTTGTTCATTGTGCATGCTAGTCCAGCGAACGTTCAATGTGTGCTCTAATCTGACATGCAGTTTTGGCTTCCAGAGTTTAGAATTGAAGGATATTGCTAGAAAGACATCATGTCCCATAACGTTTTATAGCAATTTATGTCTTTGATATAGAGGAAAATTGGTAGTACAGCATTTGATTTTCAGATCCTTGCATCTATACAGTCATCTTGCTTATTTCTGTTAGAAAAAATTACAAAGAGATCTCTCAGTTGTTGAGGTAACATGTATAGAGTAAAAGAGAATCATCTGTGGACATGCACTTTTGTGTCCCAACTTTTGCAGGCCAAGGATTTGCCTGCAGAATGCAGGAATAGGATCTGCATGTATGTGTGTGTTTAAATGTATCATATATATATGTGTGTGTGTATACTTTAAAAAAAAAGAAAAAGATTTGCCTGCTTCTTCTGGGCTTTCATGTTCTAGAGGTATGTGACATCACTTGAATTGGTGCTTGTATGTAATCCTAAAACAGCATCTAGAACTGCAAAATTTAAGCACTAAATTGAAAGATTCAGCTCTTGGAGTCTCTTGTTACACTTGATACTAAATATCAAATTTAAAAGATTAAGTTCATAATAACCTTAAACAAGGTACAGGTTTTATTTCTACTTTAAAATGCTAACTGTGTGCTGGTAGGATTACATTTCCCTTTGTTCTTTTTAGTAAGACCAGTCTATGTGTGGATGATGTGCTATCACTAAATTTAGCAGTAAATACAATGTGTAAAAACAAAAGTAATATTTACTGTTTCAACATTTCAATAAAACAAAAGGGAAAAGGGAATTGCATTGATTTCCTGAATGAGCCGGTTACAGTGGTGTGACCGGGCTGTGGTGGATCTGCTGACTGGACGTGGGCTGAGGAGGAAAGCTCCCAGACGCTGTGTTTACATGTGCTCTGACACCTTTTCTTCCTTCTTACTGGTTTATTCACACGATCTTTTTAGAAGTGGGATGGTTTTGTCTGAATACTGTGAGATTGTGACTGTGTACATAACAGGGAACGCTGATAACAAGCAACATATGGCAGGCAGATTTCAGTAGGAAGCCCTGCCTTATTTTTTTCAGTGCTCATAGGTTAGGAGATTTCATGGACAAGTGATGAGGATGGAAGGAGCCTTTCTCTGTGTGTTTGAACAACTGTTCCTGCAACTCTGGTTTTGAGCTATACCTTGCTGTTTCTGGCTAACAGAGTAGCACGCAGTGTGATGAAATGGAGATCAGTGTGAGTCACAAACACAATAAATTATACGCTGTGTGGCTATGACAGCTCAATAGGAGCACCTATGGATAGAAAAAATATTAGATACTTTGAGCACTGTTGACATGCAATAATTTTTTACCACTTTAATGAAAACATAATCAAATAAGCACATAAACCTTGGAGAGGAGGGTATTTCTTCTGTGCATGAAATAAAGCTACACAAACAAATGTGTGCTATTAAGAGAAGAAATTTTATTTCGAATGCAGAGCTTTAAGGTTAAAAATACAATCTGTGAGTATGAAAATTTTTTTAGGAAGACTGTTATTCTTCTGTATAGACAAGCTTTTCAGTAAAGTGTTTACTAACACAGGAAAAATAGCTTTCTGTTTACACAGAGATGGACTCAGAAGCAAAATTACCATGGTCAGTGGAGATTATATATAGCTGTAAGAATATCCTTCTAATTGCATAGTGGATCTCTCTGTAATAAACGATTAAAGCCCCCTCTAATTTTAGAATATACATACCTTAGAAGGACACAAATCTCAATTGCTTCTTTCAGGTAGTTGAAAAGGCATGTGGTAAGAGATATTCTGGACTTAAAATATAACTGATAATATGTGAATTCTGGTAACACAACACAGTGGTTATTTTTTAATGCTAGTATGATAATCTTAACTCTTAGGAGAAGTAATTTATACTTTCTTTGCATATCGGAGCTTTCAAAACTAAAAAAACTTTTAGAAATTTATCTGGGGGTGGCTTTAGCAACTGGTAAATTGTTCAGCAAAAGAAGTTTATCTGAGTTGATATGATTGTACTGTGTAGATTTTTATTTGCAGGTCAATCTCATTAGTGCAAATAAGCTTCTTGAGATACTCACAGGATAAACAAAACCCTTCCTGAAAACACAGAAAGATTCAGTGTCTAGAACACCCAGAATTCAAAGAGTTAATGATGGGGCTGCACTGGATTCAGTGTATTTGCAGATGTTGCTGCAACCAACTGGTGATTTTTCTCCCATCCTGTCAGGGAACTCTGCCAGCTGTGATTCATGGAATGATTTTTTTGCGCTGAGTAATCTGTGGTTTTTCTTTTTTCCTCTTCCTTCTCTCTTATTTTTACCCTAAACTAAGGTCCTATTCATTTCAGCTAAAGGGAGGTGAAGCTTCCAAAGCATTAATACAAAACTTGAAATACACTGTGTTTTCAGTAGAGGAATTTTAACAAACGTTAAACTTGCAGTAATTTTATTTGGTCTCAGGCAGAGTAGTCCAGTACAGAAAAACAGTTTTGTAACAGAATCGGCTTTTGGTTTTGCTAGTCATACAGTGTCACAGTTCTTTTAAGACTTCTGTACTAGTATTGCTAAAGAACATCCAAATTCTGTGCTGATATTATGCCTCCTTTCTCACAGATCGCTCTGAAAGAAATAAACCAGACTGCCGCTCTTCAGGGTAAGAACGACATTTCTGTATTTATTCTTCTCTTCTATTCCCTTTTTTCCTTAATTTTTTCCTTTTATGGGATGAACTAGGAAATTAGCCAGAAAAATAAAAACGCCATTCTTCTACTTCTCTGTTTTGGTAACAGTAATGAAATAGCAGAATAACTTTGTGTTAAAGGTAATTGTTTTATATTCCTTATGGGCAAAATTTTCCATGGAATTAACAGGGCTTACTGCACTGTAATTGTGTGCACTTAGTGTCCAAAGGCTTGTTTATGTATCACGTACAGGGTTGTTTGGTAAAATTGTGGTTTAAGACAAGAAGCCCTCATGACTTTTGCTTCTTTGGACTGTTTGCTTCTGTAGCAAGGAAAATAATTCTTGGTCTGGTCAAGAATAGCAACACTATTCCATTAACTCTAATCCCATCATATGTAAGGTTTTAAAACTGAGAGAAGCAAACGAATGGGTATTAAACAAAGCACACACACACATTTTGTGTTTGTTTAGAATTTTCATCAGCGTATGCCATGAAATTCTAAGGTATTGATTTGCAAGGCCACATTTTCCATTAAGCTTCTGAATATTCTGTAGTTCTTATCCTCTTGCTGTTTAAAAAGATCTCTTTCTCTTTTGCCTTATTTCCAAACTCTCAATTCTCCACCAGGGAATAGGATTTTGTCCATATCCTGGGGTGGATAATGGGATTTTAATGAAGTAAAGTGATAGAGCAGACCAGCTAACACTGCCTCTCCCACTCCTTTGTGAAAAGCCTTTCCAAAGGATGCCCTTGGTGTCCAACCTTCTGACATGACATGACCTTTTCATTTGATTTTTAGAGTCTGATTTTTTTGTTTTGTTTTGTTACATTTTTACAGTACAGTGGGGTAGCTTTTATAGCTAGAAGAACAGAGGGAACTGTAGCCTCTTCTTGTAGCACAGTTGATGTGCTGTATCTACCATGTGACGGAAGAGAGGATGCTTTTTCCTTCCCTCCCATATCCACAGCAGCACTGTAGCTGTTTCCAGCAGGGTGTTTAAGTTGCAGGGGAGTATTGCCTTTGTCTTAGATTACCTGTATCTAAAACATCAATCGCTGTATTTCCTTTTATAAATAAAAATACTTAACTTTTTTTTCTTAAAATGATGCAGCTACAGTCTACATGTTTGAACTTTTACTAGATCGTGTCAAATTACAATAATGTCCAATAAATCCAAATTATTATCAAAAGGAAATCTAATTTTATCAAAACGTTTAGTTTAAGGTTGAAACAGTTTCAGTCTGTTCCCCCTTCTTCTGGCTGGTCCTTCCCACCAGTACCTTTTTGCTCTGGAGTGTATTTTGGAAGTTCTAATTTGGGACAAAAAGCAAAGTAAAACTTCAGATTTTTTCCATGGAATTGGAATTTCAAATGTGGACCAGCTCTGACAGTAAAACACTGCCCTAAGTTGTCTGGGTTACAAATTCCAAATTCTCACGTGGAAAGCACACAGATAAATTAACAGTATAATGTAGGTTGCTCATAATGTTGAGAAAAATGCAGCTTTCAATAGTCTTTCATTCCTGTCAGTAGAGCATGTGCTTTGTAATCATATCTGTGAATCTTCTGCCTCCTCCTCAGTCTCACTGGCCATTGTGTCATGATAGTTTTGCTTTCCAGGATGAGCTATGAGGAAGAAAAGTCATTGCTTAAAGAGTAGTGTGGTTTTGTGCATGTCTCGCTGCTGCTTCTAGGCTAGAGCCTTAGATGACATACTCTGCTAATTGACACTGCTATACTCTGTGGTTCATCTCTCATTCTAGTTGGAAGCATAATCCCATGGTGACAGATTGCTGGGTGAGATTCTTATCCCCAGTCTGGCTGTGTCATGTCTGGGAAAAGAGCTGCAGCTATGTGAAGACCAGAGCCCCTTCCTGTAAGAACTGAGGGAAAACTAAAGAGTAAAGTAAGCAAAACTTAATTAAGCGCAACGTACATTTCTCTTGTAAAATGGGCAGCATTTCAGAGCTGTTTGAGGTCCACTGGGGACCACAGTTCTATGGCTTATGCTGTTTTATGATGAGCTACTACAGCCATGGTGCTTTCCTCTCTGGGAGCAGCTCATGACAAGAGAAAGAGAAAATACAGTGGCTCAAAGGCATCTTTTCTACTTTTTACTTAAGCTGCATGTTTTGGGATGCATCTCTTGAAAGTTCAATGTACCATCCCTCTCATGATCTAAAGCAGAACAAAAATGACCCTGCAGGTCTTTGTACTTGCACTCAAGGTCTAGTAACAAGAATTTCTGCACTAGAATTACTATAAAATAATGGAGGTGGACATCAGGGTACTAGCTGACAAGATGAAGACATATGCAATGAGCCTTAAGAAAAGTAGATATCCTGAGATGAAATAGTGGGTGTAGATATTTCCAGGAGAGAGCCAGAGAAGCAGAAGTTTATTTCATTCAAAGCCTTAGTGAGATCTTACCCAGAAGTCTGTCCAGTCTAATCACAAATGTGGAACACAAGGATAAGAAGAGAAAAAAACCCACCAGTGGCCACCACTACCAAGTCCTCCTCAGGCTCTGTGAGGTTAAGTTTTAGTCTGGAATACAATCAGCTTAATAAAAAGATCACATGACAATATTTCTTGTGATTGCAGGGGTCTAAAAGCTTGTCCTTTCCAACACCATGTCCTTCCATGTTTCTATGTCTGTGTATTTCTAGATCAGCTTGTGCTTGAGTCTTAGCAGTGATAGGGATAAATAGCTCATATACAATGAAACAGGAACAGTTTTAAAACATAGCTCAGACACAATTCATTTGCAGTGAGAAGCATATAAAAAACTTCTAGATAGAACAGTATATAAATGGCCTTTAATATAGTTCCTTTTATTATAGGATGATGCCATTTAGATAATGCAGGGTGAAACGTATTTATATCAGTATCAGGAACTCTGAGAAATACTCTGGTTTTGTTACTAGCCTATCAAATGTTTAGTATGGGAGAAATGCTACAGGAAGGTGGAGTATTCCGAGTGGTGATACTGGATCTAGCATGACAACTGTGAAGAAATTTGGGGAGTGGGTGAGCCAAAGACCACAGGTAATGTTTTAAAAGGAGGGGAAAAAGATGCTAGATAATGCTTACAAAATGTGCATCGATACACTATCTTTTGCCTCTTTTGGCAGTAGCAACCATCTGCCACACAGGAGGGTTTAGATAAAGTGGGTAGCAGAACAGTGCCTGTGGATATCTTTTTCATGTACTGCTCTGCACTGATTTTTTTTGTTAAATGTTAGCACATTAGTAAGATCAAAACAGATGTTCCCTGAATCCAATTTATACCTATTGCTACGTTGAATTTTTATCGAAACATTTAATTTCCTGACCTAATATTAACCATCCTTCAATTGTATTTCACATAGTATTAAAAATATGTCTGTACTGGCAACAGTGATCTGTAATTATCATTATTTCTTGATTTTACTGCAGGTCGCACACTGTTGGCCCTGATAGCTTCAGGTCATGCCCTGCTGTAACACAGGTCAATTAGGTCAAAAGAAGTAGACCTTTTAGTTTTATACCTCAAAATGTTTTCAAGCTGAAGATTGTATGATAGTAATAGAATAGAAGATTTCAGGCCTCCATATATTTGCAGTTAATTCCTGAACATGGGTAAAGCTCGTAGAAGGAACTGGATTAATTTCATGATGCTTTTTTTTTCTTTTGGGGTAAGGATTAGGGATCAAAAAATCCTGAAACACAGTCTTGTAATGTGATACAATTCATTATAGTCGCCTTGACCTTGGAGGTGAGAGGGTGAAGGTAGCTAAACTGCAACAATTTATTGAGAGATTTAGTAGCATATCAATCACTTAAAGTCAAGTTTTGATTTTTAAAAACTAGGAGTCTACTGTGAAAGCTTGCCCTCAAAATGGGGAAAGAAAATAATTAGTTCATTTCTAGGTTTTACAGGCATATAGTCTGCCTGCTGATTATAGTGTGCTAAAGTTCTTTTACAGCTGGTTGCCTTCATTTGATTGAACTAAATTGGGCTGTTTTATTTAAAATACATCAAGTCAACAATACAAATAGACACAACCCTTCTTTTGTTCCTTTATAAAGAACCACTTCAAGTGGCTGATCAAAGGGGCTACAGATCCCTTTAGTGAGGATCTGGTGGTAAATCAAGCTATCGTTTTTATGAATGGTGTTTTGTATCTTACTTTGGTTTTAGTTTTTGTTATGTAGCAGAATTCCATTAGTGAAAACTTCTCTACATTTTGATTTCCTCTGCTATGTAATGTTGATCTTGTGCAATTGTGTTTAAGAAATATTACAGTAATTGTCTGACTATATCTTAGGAATGTGTTTTCCCAGATTATTTGGGAAGCCTGAAAGACACCTTTTAATTAAGATCTTAAACCTTTAACAGAGCATGAAGGGAGTCTTAAGGCACAGGCCTAAGAATGTAGTGGATCTGTCCTCACTTTATAGTTAAACCGATGTGCTTTTACAAATCAGTATGTTTCTGAGGTGTTGAGAAAACAGACAGTAACAGGATTTTCTATGTTGTAACCATTACGGTCACTCTGTGGTTAGTCATTTAATAATTCCAGCTTTGTATATCTGAAGGGCGATGTGAGAGTCCTTCCTTCTGCTGCAGAAATCTTCTAGCTCCTAACTCCTGAAGCCTGGGGTTCTAGTTTGAAGCCTCTCACAAATTGCTGCTGACATTTGTGCATGTAACAACTTGAGTTGTTTTGTCCTCGGGAGTAATTTCGCTGCTAAGTTTGTAGGCCACTTAACAGACTTTGTGTATTTTAGGTAGATTTAAAAGCCAGACTACCGTATTGGAATTGGGCATTGAAAAGAGTGACAAGTGCTCTTGTAGCCCTACCAAAGACCTCTACCTCTCTGTTGTGCCTTGGTCAAATGGGCAATGTGGAGAGACTTCAGATGCTGCTGCTGCTTCTGTACTGATAAATCGTAGAATGGTAGAAATGTTGATGGGAAGGGACCTCTGCAGGTCATGTAGTCAAACATCTTGCTCATAGTGGGAAGCTGCTAACACTAGATCAGGCCAGTGATGTCTTTTTCTAGCCAAATCTTGAAAAACCCCCAGGAGAGAGAGATTGAGCCCACTTGTTCTCAGCCCACTTGTAGCCTGCTTGTCTGTCTCCTACTAACTCAATTTCCAAATGATAATGCTGTGGGAGACAACGTCAAAAGAACCAGTCTCAACCTAGTTCTTTAGTTCAAACACTGGACTACTTAATATCCAAAAGGACCAGATTCATTCCCACAAGCATCCTGAAATACAGATTTTCATTGCTGTCATTCAAAAGCCTTGTATTGTCCACTGGCAATGTCTGTGTTACCTTGTCAATGCAGCTGTTCCACACAGGAAAATTCCAGGCTTTTGCTCATCCAGCCGGTGCTACAGGCTGTAATACAAATCTGAAGTTTGAGACTTGGAACCTTGCTGGTGCTCCATCTGAAAGGGAAGGGTTGTGTGTAGAAGAAGGAATGTTGGGGGATGACACTTGTTTTACTGTTACATTCTTATTCTTTATATGTAGCTTTTACAATTTAAGGCTAGGGAGTAGCAGGTTACTCTTAGTCTAAGCATACTTTTATGTTGTGAAAAGAGGAATGTCACTTTTGTACACTCCCAGGAGGTCAGAAGTTGATGTAGTAAAAAGTATCTAGTCTCCTTCCCAAACCCTTGGGGTGTAATTTCACAATTACCCTGCGCTGGGCTAAGCCTGTGCCACTCCAGAAGGAAGGATCTCATCCCCTTCTTTGGGCTGTTACCACTGCTCATGCGGTTAGTTGGATCAGAAGGCTGATCTCCAGGGAAAAAAAAACAGCTGTCTCTCCACTTTACAGATGAAGCAGGTTCAGCAGAGGGGGCAGAGTGATTTCTTGCAAGTCACACAATAAATCAATGGTAGAGCTCAAAGCAGGGGCTGGGTGTCGTGACTTTTGTTGTTGGTATCTAAAAAGTAGGATCATGTGGCTCCATTTTTTTCGTTCTGAGAGCTAAATTTTGGGCTCAGTCACTTGGAGCATGGTGCTATCCCACTGGTTAAGCATGGATTGAAACTGGTGAAACTTGAGATTGGAATCTGCTTACGTGTCTTTCTTTTGTTTATCATGTGTTTCTGGTCAGCAGCACGTGCTGTGCACGTCAGACGTGTTCCTCCGGGGAGCAGAATAAGCTGGAGCAATTTTGCACAGCATATTTCTTTGACAGCCTCTTTGCCACAACAAATCATTAATTTATTCTTTGCAATGTTAATTTTTTCTGCTCACTTTATACATATGTGTACATGAGAAAAAAAATCACAGGTAGAGCAGAGGAATAAATGGCAGATGGGTTCAGCTTAGTTGTTGGCAATTAGGGATCATGCGGGTATCTAGAGCCTGTGCTGTGGCTGTTTGTTTTAATGCCACCGATTCATCACTGTTGTGTTGGGGATTTTTGGCTATTCGTCTCACAGATAGCAGCAAAGAGTTACTGTGAAGGGCGCATCCTAGCCAGCCTTCCAGATTCCTTATTCCTAAACAGAGAAGAGGGATTTGTTTTAATAAAAGAGCACTCTGTTCCTGGTTTCTGCAAAGGGAATTTTGAAGGCCTGTTTGCTTTGGTGCCCTGAACAACTCCTTCTGTTGTCTGGGCTGCTCTCCAGTGTGTATGCTAATTCATAATGGAAACTAATGCTGAGAATGAGATGGTTGTTGAAGGAATAAAGAGAAAAAGGTTCACCCTCTGTTCTTCACTGAAAGAATTTCAGTGCTTCTTTGGGCATCTTGTCTACACAAGCAAGTTTCACTGTCCCGTCACCTTTCAGAGCAGATTCCTGTAGAAGTTGCTGAGGACCACTCAGACACAAGGCCACTCTCCTTGTGCATTAGGAGAATTGTCTGGGCCATAAGTAATAGACCTTGATTCTACAAAGATAGACCTTGGTTCTACAAAGGTGGTTTCAGGAAGCACACAATTATGCATCACAGTTTTTTTAATCATGGAGCTTTCCTTTTAAAGGTCATTTTGAGAAGATTTCACTTTTCCTTTAGAAATGGCAATAATTCTCTTTAAACAACTGTATAGCTTTGTCTTTTAACCCTGCTCTGAGATGAATGGAAGATGTGGGGAGAACTGGAATTGTCTGTCTGTAAGTAACATGTGATGGGCCCAATTAATCAGTCATGGATATAATTCTGCTTCTTTATGATTATTCTTTCTTCTCCCCAAGACATTTCAGTAACAAATAGCACAAGAAATGGGAAAGGGGGCTGGAAGAGAATTCTTTCCAAAGGTATTTGTAATAATAGTCTCAAAGAAAACAGAGAAGGAGGGGGAGCTGCTAAGGGAAGCCTGTGGGTTATGTGTCAGGGCTGAGGAGGCAGACTCAGCAGGTTGTAAACTTTTTCAGCTCAGAAGTAGTAGTAGTTTGGTTCTCTCTGAAAGAAGTTCGTGTTGATATTTTAAGAGTGCTGGAGCTGATACTTGAGCTTTGGTTTATTTCCATAAGGATTTGTGTAGGTTTCTGGCTAGGCTCAGGTCACTATCTACATTTTCCTTCACCTCTGGAATGTGAGTGGGAGAGCTCAGTTTGCAGTTATATCGTGTTGGTTTCCATGGCCTTTTACTCTGATATGCACAAGAGATTGTTACTTTTTCCTTTTTTCATTCTCTTTTTTCTGTACTGCTCACCTACTTTGTAATTTCATTTTAAGTTCCTTGGTGTCCATTCCTTGGTGTCTGCAGATCATTCTGGTATAGGTAATCAGTTACCTTAAATAGCATCTGATTTGGCAGGTTGAACATTGAAATGATTGATCAAGTATTCTTTCAAAGCATGTTACAGTTGTATCCTCACTCCATCATGGGAGAAAAATATTCCTAGTGAGGCCTGTCACATTGATAGTTTCTTCGTTCTTACTGTATTTCTTTCTAATGCTTGCTGTGCAGTTTGCACAGCTGTACTTTAGGCTCTGATGCTGTCATTTGCGAGACATTGCATTTCTGATTTTGCTACAAAATTTCTCTTTTCAAAAGTGGTATTTTGCTCAGTGCAGGTATCACCATTTGAATTTAGGCCATGTTTACATATGGGATTTGTCCTAGTTTGGGCCATCTGTGACAAACCACAGGCTCAACTGAGCTAGTACTAGTCCTTAGTGTAGACAAGGATGAGCTACTTTTGCATCTGTTTCCAGCTACTTCAGCTTCAGGAAGAGAACCAAGATTCAGTGGTACAAAAGTCACGTTGCCTGTTCCCTCGGAGGCTACAACCAAGACAGGTCACGGGCAGGTCCCTTGCTGCAGAGGACTGAAATTAGACCACCCAACCCTAAATGTGGGAAGATTTGTGTAATTGTGGTCTTTATAAGTAAGCATAGCCACATCTTAATCTTGGGAGAGTTGTTAGAAGAGGTTTGTCATCTGTTCTGGCTATAGTGGACATTCCCATCTCCTGAGGCTTGAGGCAAAGGTTGACTTCTAATTAAAGAGAAGGTCCAAATCTAATCATAGTGTTCCAATCACAAACAATGATTACTTTGTTAAATCTGTCTTTTGATCTACAGCATAATATCTAGCTCAAGCAAAAGAAGTACATCAGTGATCTCATATTTTATTAAGCAATAGTTTTGCTTGGAATGAATGCATAGTGGAAAGAAATAGCTTTGGTTTTACTATTATAATTCTTCTATTCTATGTCATCTGGACTTAGGCTCCCCCATCTCCTCACACACCAGCATCTAATATTAATACATTATTAGTTCAGACAATCGTGATACTGTTTTATGATTGGACCAGTTCAGGAAGTTTCCTTCCTCTCCCAAGAACACTGTTTCTTTTGGGCAACTACTTTTAAGACCATTGTGTTACTACCTTGTTACCACTGCCCCTTCTAAAATACCAGGTCCATGAATAGCTAAAAGCATGTAGTGCTCCCAATGGGTGAAGGTTGGACAGCTAGGAAGGAAGAGGACAGTATAATGGGACAAGTACAGTAATGGCAGCTGCAGGAGAGGCTTTCTCACCACATCTTACTGGTGTATAGGACAGAAGATTATTTGCATTACTGCCCAATCTATCTTCTTTGTTCTGAGACTGGTGACAAGGAAGTGTGTTCTGTTAAATGAGCATTTTACAGTGTGAACAGACCACCAGTGTTTTCTGTTAATAACAGCATTTATTTTTTTTCCACCTAGGACAGATCTGACATGACGATACAGTTCTCTGTGTTTCCTTTAATTACTATTCCAATACTGTCTTTTGTAGGTTTTTAAAATTATGTCTGTTAGTATTTGAATTGGCAAAATGCACTTCTTATTGTGGTAACTGCCTTGCTGTAGGTGCTAAACAGGTATTTTGCTTAGTGTAATACAGATGTACTTAATGGCCATATAAAACAAAATCACTAACATTCTTGGAGGGCATAAAATAGAAGTTGTAAAATAGAAGTTGCCAAGATTATTTTCACGTTAAAAAAAAAAATTAGAATTTTCATATGTCTTTAAAAACTAAACAACCCAAGATTTGTCCTTTTATCTTAAGATTTATGTTATTAGAACAACTGAAGCAACTGGAAAAAAAGGCAAAGTTTTCAGACAGGTGACTTCCTTCCATCCTGAAAGACAACTAAGGGTGTAAAAATGGTCTTTGTGGAACTGACCTAAAGCCCACCTATTCCAGTATTCTTATTCTGTCTTTGCTTGTGTGTGAAGTAGAAGCCTAAGGAAGAAGATAAGGAAAAACAAGCATGCACTGGAAAGTATCCACACATTCTGTCAGCGTGCAGATTTGTGTGGCTCAGGGCCTCCGAGAGAGGTGTAAATAGCCCTCAATGGGTTTTCTTTAGTTTTTTTTTTTAATTCATACACACTTTCAGCACCCACAGTGTTTTGTAGCAAGCAATGCCATAGCTTAACTACATGTTGCATGCTGAAAAGTCTGACTCTTTAAAAATTGGTGTCTGCTAGTTTTATATAAAGCTTTCTACATCCTGTAGTGTAAGACACTGAGCTGTCATTCGCTATAGCTTCGCTGCTTCTCAAGAAAGTTAAAATGCCATTGTTCTGGCTTTAAATAGATCGTGTTCATCAATTAGGAAGTCTTAAGGAAAAGGTCACTATTCCTTTTGGAGACTCAGAGGTATGTTAGCAAGGGAAGAAGGAAGTAATGTTGTTGGCTGACATGAGAAAAAGAACAGGAACAATTTACTGCCTTTGGAGTTAAGGGCATCGCTGAATGTGGAGGTTAGAGAAATTACCTATTATCTGAATCCAGAGCCTTTAAGCTGCACTGGAGATTTAATAATTTAAAAAAATCAACAGTTATTTTCTAAGCTTGTCTTTGTAAGGATTTGGGATCAAGGGTCAGAGGTCAGAGGTGAAGTGGTTGTTACGAGAGAAGGGTAACCTCACTGATCCCTGGTTTTTCTGTTCTTTTAGTCGCCTGTGTAAGCTGAACCTGATGCTTTATGGCTCTTTAGTTTCCTCTGCCTAGTTTAGCTGATGGCATATGGTGCTTTGTTTGAAGTGCATGGAGGAGCACGTGAAAGCCCTATGTGTTTGGGGTGGGATCCTTACACTCTAGGGAGGGACATTGGTTTCCGTGGCTGTGAAATGTTCTGGCAAGGTATTTCTTACCAGTGTTGCTCTGGAAAGGTCCGGTTCAATCTGTTCTACAAGGTGTTTGTTTCTGAAGCTAAATTTAGTTGAGCGGTGAAAGGTGATGATAGTGATTATTTCTTCCAAGCTATAACCATCCATTAGAGGCTGCAGTATTTACTGATTTGACATATAATTTGAGGTCCATGATGTTGTAAGACAGCGAGATTATATGACTGAGGGTGGAGGAAGTTCCTCTTGTCTTATAGTATGTTTGGAAGGTCACTTGCTCAAAGATGAGTTCTCTTTCACTGGAGAAGTGTCCCCATTGGTTAAAGACCTTCTCTCAGTTGTTGAGGTAGGTATTTTGAGTGCTCTTACAGCAAATTCAGTGTGGTGCCCACCTGTCAAGGTTTTGCAGTGTGTTTGGGATAGATGCAGGTTTTGTAGGCATAGGTGTGATTTTAAAAATCTAGCTTTGATGGTTGATGCTTCTATTTCACCTTTGAAAAAGAATTTGACATGTAAAAACCTGTCTGGTTTTCCCCAACTTCGGCTAACAAAGATACTACCTTTACCTTTACACTATACCTTACCTATATCCTTGTAGAATCAGAATTGCAAGACTTGAAAAATGATCTTTGATGCATATCTTTTTGAAATGGTTCGCCTTAATCTGAGAGTTGCTGGATCTTTGTGAATGAAAAAAAAAGAACTGCAGTTTAAGGTCATATTTAAACTTGGAGGTAAACATTGTAGACCTACAGATGTATGAATATATGGTTTGTTGTTATGTAGTGCAAGTTTCTGATGAATCATTTTCTGTATTTTGTAACCAAAACCTCTGTCAGTATCTGTGATATAGAAGAAAAGCAAGCATTTCAGTGTTTTTGGAGGAAGTGAGTGTATAGGCAAACACGCCATTTCTCTGACTGAGCTGCGTGCCGGTCACTTTCTGGAAAGACAGGTCTGGTTAAGAGCGTGGTAATGAGATTTTATTTTATAATTCCTGTGCTTGGTGCATTCTGTAAGGGCCACTGTTACAAGTTCGTGGACCCCATGTACTGTAGGGTGTAACTCTGTGAGTCAGCAGGCCATTAGAACAAGATGTGATCATGCATGGAGATAGTTTTACTTTTGTGAGGCTTTAACATCGGACGGTTGAAAATGGATGTTTCTGATGCTTCTTAAATGATTTATTTTATTTATAAATATAAATGGCCAATTTGAAGCCAGTAGGTCTCTTTTATACAGGTAACCTTGTAATATTCTTACACACATTTTTTTTGGCTGCTGGTTCACATTTACAGTGTAGAAGGGCTTTGGGGTTTTTGTTTCTTGTTTTTAAGTGCTGAATTAAGATTTCACTATATTTGATTTATATGTCTTAATACATATGTCTTATTTGTTGTGAAGGGGCAGTCTATGTCTTTGCTCTCAACGTACATCTATAATTAAAACAATGAGGAAATTCCTTCTGTTTCCTCACTCAGCTAAAGCTTAAACTCCAGCACAATTCACTCTGCTTATTTGACTTGGATGGCCTACAAAGAAGTTCCATTAGGCTAAAGGAGCGTGGAAGCCCTAAGGGATGGGCCTTGACAAAGAGCTCAGCATTGGCCATAGTCGTACTTTGAAATTCTCAAAAGTGTTCAGCTGATTTTTTTGGCATTGAAGTCACGTCAGCATCGAGCACTTCTTGTAATCGCACTTCTGTGGTTTAGAATGAACTCTATACTTTGCATGCTTCTCAAATGGCTGGGTTTTGTATTAGAGAGCTGGAACTGTGTGCTGTTAATCTCTGACTAGGCAGGATCCAGGCACTATCTTAACTGCCGAGTGTAGAAGCTATTTGGTACTGTCCCTTGGAAGTGGGACTCAATTACCCATCTGCCAGAGGCCTTAAGTTGCCTCGAGATTCCCCAGGAACTCCTTCCTCATACATACACTAGTTTCCTCCTCAAAGGATGCACAATAGTTGAAGCAAATGGGCCTCTATTTTACAGATTATTTTTACATAGGAAACAAACAGATCTAGGCAAAGTGAGAAACACCTATACCTTGTTCCCACCGGTTTGATTACTGTTCTGAAGTCTTTGAAGTCTGTAAGCTTGCAAGCACCAGAGCATTTTCCTCCAGATTCCTCACCTCCAGCTCATGCATTCTCTGGGTCCTGCTGAGTTCTTGCCCTTGCAGTCAACACCCTTTAGTTCCTGCTTGTTCCTCTCTGGAGCAGTGCTCTGTTCTGCTTCTATTACTAAGCTTCTCAGCCTCTATGTTTTCAGGCCAGCTGAAATACACCCGTGTTTTCATAATTTTGGGTGATTTCTCCCCCCACCCCCTATTCTTTTCTCTTTGCTGATCTGCAGGTAGCTGGTTTAGTAGGGATTTAAGATACTAACTGTTGTAAAGCAAAGTGTTACCTGTTTTGTTAGTAATCATTATTAATGCTTCTAGTCATATGAGGACATTCACATGCCACTTTCTCCCTTTACAAAACTTAAAGATAACCTTAACGCTCTACTTATATGTTCTATGGAGTACACAGACGATTTGAAGAAAATCTAATATCCATACTTTTTAACAGATAAAGCCCTGTAAAGATATCTTGAATCCTGTGGATCCAGATATACAGGTTTTCTTTATGCCTTTGTCCTGCTCATCCTTCATGATTAAACCAGATTTTATTCATCTGTGATGTCAATTACAAAGGTTTTGGAGCTCATTCAGCCACCAGTTTGTATTTGATGTACAGAGATGTATGAAGCGAGCAGAATGTCCTGTCAGTGGCTAGAGAGGGCTTTGATTTACTGACTGAAATGCTACTGCAAATAATTGAACCAAAGAACCATTCTTCAGAAACAAGCTTTGTTTCTTATTGTTTAACTGTAGAAGTAGGGCACTGTCATCTTCTCCGTCTGCAGATGCGGAAACTACATAGACTTTAATGGTAAAGAATTTCCATCAAAAGAAGCTGCAGTTTACAGCTAAGGTGTTTTATCTGAAAGAGCTGGTTCTTCCTGTCAGTTTTTTAACCCCTTTGTGTCTGTACTGCTGGCTGGGCCCAAATATTCTGTTACTATCACTATGACAATTCAGTGATACTTGCATTTATATTTACAGTACTACATTGCTATTACGCTATTATTAAAATTATAGGTGCTTTCTATTTCTAGAAATATTTACTACCAAGGTTAAATTGTCATTAAAGCATAAATACTATTTGTTAATTTTAATCAGAGCATACTAGCAGGTTTATCACAACAATGAGTAAAAATATGTTGGTAGGTGACATAGAGGAGAATCTTCTTAGCTGTTACAGGAGGGCCAGACTCTTCAGTAAGCAGAACCCTCTGTTCTTGTAATGTATTGAGAGCTAAAATCAGTCAATATACAATGATGGTGGAGAATAACTTGGATAATGCTCTGAGGATTTGCCTTTCTGGAGTGGACGTGTTCATACAGTCATCTTTGGGGCAAGGTGCAGTTCAGCTCAGGTTGTTGTCTGAAAGAAAATGCTAGGGGAAATCTAGTTAGCATGTCCATAGCTCTGGATCAGGAAAGAGTTAATTCAGGGTGCACATGAGCTGAGTGACTCAGATTTGCAAAAACTTTGGGAGGTGTTTCAGCTTCAGTGTCTAAGCTGGACATTATAAAGTGTAGAAACTGTTGCAACCTCATGACCTCTAGTTTGCTGTGAGAATTGGAGTGTGAAATTTTATCATCTGCTCCCATTATCTGCTTTGACTTCCTGCCTGTGTTCTGCCTTAAAATTGAAGGTTCAGTTGCTAAAATATGATCCCCAAGCATGACAGTGACGAGCACATGAATATGTAAGAAGTGGTTGAAGAAACAGCTAGAGAGCAATTCCTGAAAGGATTTCCCTATGCTGATCCATGCGAGCTGTTTTAATTAGCTGAGCAGCTGGATTTTAGCTGCTTCTTAAGTACATCCTCAGTTGTCCGGACAGTGGGAAGTCGCAATTGCGGCATTCATTAAGTAACGCAGAAGCAGACACCCTCAGCATAGTGATGAGAATTGAATTGTCACTGGACTTAATTACTGGTTCAGGATTGCTTGCTTTTGGGGCTGGACCCAAGAGAGAAGTAAAGCTGTGCTGGGGTGAGTCTGATTTCCTAGGTCATCAGATCTGTACCATTGAGCACGTGATTTCCTAGGTGACTGGATCTTTATTAGCCTCCTGTACCCACAGAGCCATGACAATACCCCATGATTTAGCAGAGAACGTGAGAATATGTCTTCATTTTACAGAGAAGCCACAGTGGTGCCAGGCTGCTGCCAGCTGCTTTTTTCAGGTGCTTGTCTGATCTCCCAGTGAGCCAATCTGGATGACCAACACTAACAGGAAAAAAAAAAAAAACAAACAAGAGTGGATCAACTGATACTGAAGGGTGAGAAGAACCTCTGACCCGAGGCATAGCCAGCATTTGGTGATTTGCTGTCAGATTAGCTGCGGTGGCATGGACTTAAGGTTTGTTTTTGTGAGTAGAGGCTGAGCTGCTTACCCCAAGGACTGCCGCTGGCCTCTCCAGCTGTCTGCTCCCAGCACTTCTCCAGTGTAACCCTGGTGCTCCTGTGGCTACGCAGCCAGCTGGAGCAGTCGGCCTGTCTGGCTGAAAACTAATCGGGCTGTTTGGGATGGGACCGTTTGTTGTTAGCAAAATCACGTGGCTGATCCAGCAGGCTTGTGACCACGTCAGCACCAACACAAGAGAGCTGGTGGAAGTGGTGAGTGTGGGGGAGGTAGGACTACCAGCTGCACCATCTCCACTTGTCTTACACTAATGGGTAAACTGCACCGGGAGTCTGTGTGTCATGTAATCTAATTTACACTGTCATGTGGAGGACTGGGAGTTCTCTGCAGTGGAGACATTGAAGAGGTTGATCACTGTGGATATGTTTTCAGTGTAGATTCACTTAATCCACAGGATTAATACGGTTCTGTCTACTGCATCCACATCATGAAGATGGGATAGCTGTGACTCTTCTGTCCTAACTTTGAGAGCTTTTTGGTCAAACTAACAGGTCTGGCTTTGGCCCTCTGTCAGGGTGGTAAATCTGATCTTTTGCACCACCCTTGATTTAACTATAAAATTACTAATATCTTTTTGTGACTCAGTCTGCAGTGAAATAATTTAGGTGTCACTTTAAACATTTTCTGTTTGGAATAATGTCTTCTAATAAGCTTAAAAAATGTTACAGTGTAGTACACTGGTTGTTCTAAGTATGGCATGATTTCTAATGTACCTGAGAGGCATATATGATGCCTTTTATTAAACTTGTGTTTTGCCTTACAGTAATTTCAACGTCAGCTATTTAAAAATTCTTGGCTCACATTCCAAGAAGTCACAAGACACTAAAAAGAGCAACATTTTAACTTTTTTTACTCGGTGTGTATAAGACAGGGTCAGTAACCATCAGAATTAAAAATACATTAAAAAGCTTTTACACAGGTGTGTGACCCTAAGGACAGATACTTTAAGAAAAGCTCCATATAACATGACATGAAGGATTAATTTTGAGTCTTTGCAGCAGATGCTTCAGTATATTAATTTTTTAGAACAAGTGATGATTCTTTTTCATTCTTTTTTTTTTTTCTCCCCACCAGGCTTTTATGTATGTTTAGAGTGATGTATGAAAGAAGTGCAATCAGTTTTCCTGTAGGATATTCATTGTTATGTCAGTTTAGATAAAGAAAGCAAAGGTCCTGGTTCTGATAAAGGGAGCAGGCATTGTGGAGGATTGCTCCATTCCTGCTGAGAATCCCATGCCAGCCAATAGGAGAATGGTGGAAGTAGATGAAGGAGACATGCTGAGACAGGACTGTAGCTTGGGATGTCTTCTGGATCCCAAGCTGTACCACAACCTGTAGGGCAGAAGATTGTGGGTAGCCGGGGGAGACCCCCCTAAACGGCTATGGGTGTGCTTACAGGCAGGAGGGAGCAGTCACAAGCCTGAACTGCCTGCGTTCTCCAGAGGAAGGTAAAGCCCAGTGCTCCTCTGCCTCTTTGCGCTCAGCAGCAGAGCTGTCTCACCTTCAGCTGGCTGGAACACGTCCGTGAGGTGCCCTCAGCTCATCTGGAGCCACTGCTGCTCCTGAAACAGCTAAAAGACTTGTGGGTGAAAAGGTAGCCCAGAACCTCCCGGCCTCTTTGCTCTGGTAATGCATGACTTGAATGCTGTCCTGCTCCGGGCATGCACAAATCCCTGCCTTCTTGCTTGGAGATGTCTCTGTGATACGAGCTTTATTCTGCTTGAACAGCACCTCCCCTCCGCTGCTGTGTGGGGACTGTTCAGGTGAGTGATACTCGCACAGTCACTGTGTTGGGTCAGGAGTCACCCTGCAGGAGCGGGCCCTTGGGAAATACTGTAGCTACACTGAAGTTGCGTTTGAAGAGAGACCCTGCTCACTGCAAGTAAAAGTGTTGGAGCAGAGCCCCTAATGAGGGAGAGCCCATGGTTTATACACAGTAAGTGCACTTAGTCCGCTGAACAGTTTACAGCTCTTTGCCTAGTCTAGTTTGTGGCAATTTTATTTCCCCAATACACAGATCTAAAATACATTTTTAAGTGTTTTCCTCAAGTGTTTATATTTAGAAAACCTGTCCTTGAAACCCAGAATAAAGCCTGCCAGGAAGAGCGAGCAGGTGTTCAACAACTTCAAATATACCACTCCAGGTTCTTTATCTTTCAGAAATGGTGACCCATGGGACCCTTTTTGTATTACTGCTGACTTAAAGCACCCAACTGCTTTCAGCATAGCAAGTGCAGCAGCTTGCAGATCTCCTCTGAACCTATCGAGTGGGTTTGTTTGGGTGTGCAGAAGGCCTGACAGAGGTGGGTTAGTTCCCCCTTTTGAGGGGCTGGCAGGTGAAGCTGGACATGAAACAAAGTTTGTGCTTTAAATTAACAGTGATGTCTAGGATAAATATGCAGATGTCAGAAGAGTTGCTCTGGTTGTCCACTCCTGCATAGTTTGTGTCTTTACTTATTCCATATTAGGTATGGCTGGGGTGGTGTTGGAGCTAATGTTTGTCAGAGTCCTTAATGCTCTGAAACTTCCTGCTGTCTGCATTGTTTTCTTCCGGCAAAACGAGTTTGGACTTTGCTTATGTACATTGCAGGGTGACACAGGAGCTGCTGTCCCTCATTACCCCAGGGGCTAATTATTGTCACACTGTCCCCTCAGGTGTTCTGCAGCTGTTGGGGGAGTCACACTGGGACCAGAGATCCCACATGGATTAAACTTCTTCCCTCTTTATTTTTCTTTGACGTGTGCATTTGTGGGGATTTTGTGTGTGCTCTGGTTCATTGCTGTGCCTTATGGAGGGAATGGGAAAGAGACAGGGACTCCATACAGTGAAGTAATTGCTTCAGCTCCTACCTCATCAAATAGGAGAATTAAATTCGATTTGGTTATGTTAATTATTTGGATGGCTTGAGAGAAAATTCATCATTTTCTCTCAAGGAGCAAAGGAGGATGTTAATAACCTCACCATGGAGGATATTAATAACCTTACCACTTCTCTCTTTGGAAGACAGGACAAGAGACCAGAAAATTGTTGCCTGTGGAACAGGGAGGGCTTAGGTCAGCATAAGGTATGGGTAAAATCACCAGTTGCCCCAAGAACAGCATCTTATTTAAATTACTGGGGTTTAGTGTATAACAAAGTTACGGAATTTGGAGTTCCTTTACAGGGCTTCATGGGGCGGGGTGCAGAATTTCTACATCCACTCCCATTCCTATGATTTCAAAGGGCTTAAATAATTCTAAGCTAAATGTGAATCAAACTCTCCTGGGGGTAGGAAATGTAGTGCTTTGCCAAAAGGTTGTTGATGGGTGACCTGCTAATGGAAAGTGGAAAAGAAAAACTATCTGCTAACAACTTGGTTTGCCTGTAAGCTCATAAATTTTCTAACAGAACCATGTTATCCTGGGTTCTAAATTACACAGATAGTTGCATACTTGAACTGCCTTGATCTTGATATATACATACTTCAGCTTCACTAGATTGGTTTTGTGAAAGCTTTTGCTTCTTTGTTTTTTGTATTTTGATTTTAAAATCCTTTTCTATACCCTTTCCATCCTCATGTTGCATGGAAAACTGGAACTTTTGCCTACGTGATAACTGCTATGATTTCTAGCCAAAAATACCTGCTTGTATTTGACAGTGCTTATCAGATTCTGAGGCGAATTGCAATGGGTCAAAGGGCTCTTGCTAGTGGAAGAAGGAACTTAACTTGCTCCTTTTGGTTCTTACTGATACTTGAATATGCATACTTTATAGATTTCCTGATTTCCTGCTATAAACCTTAAGTCAGTCTTGAATTCTGAGTATAGAAAGCTTTTGCTACTCCAGATTTCAGATTCGCGTTACCAGACTTCAGTCTCCCTCCTGTCTGATACTAAATATGATTAAAATAAAACTCTAAAGATTGTAGTTATTCACAGCAATGAAAGCAGAAGAATAAAGCTTCAAAAATTAACATCCAAAAGAAAGAGACTTGAGTTACAAGGAATTAAAAAAAGGAATCTGGGGTACATCTGGGAGGAAGATACAACTAAAAGTGTTTCTTAAAGATAAGGCTGTATTGTGATGGGATGTTTTGAAGGAAAATTAGAATCCTTTTCTGCTGAGAATGCACAGTGAAATATGACCGATAGAAATATTTTCTAATGCAGCTTTGCTAGCTGTGTGGATAGGGGCCAAGCCACATTTGAACTGTTTCTGAAACCAGACAAATAGTCATTGTTTATCCTAGACTAGCCAAACTATTTCAGAAAACAGTTCAGTCAGAGCAACATTCATTTCTAGTCTTAATTAGTTTTCAGAATGACTGTAGGACATTTTCATCCACGTCCTTTTTGACTGTCTCTTTCTTCTCTCCTCCAAATCCCCCTAGTCTTCATCCCACTGGAGTAGTTGCAGCCATCAGCAATTGCAGTGGAAGTGCATGTGGAGCGATAAACTGAGCCCTGACGGAGCTGGTGTGCTGCACGCCTGCTGCAGGCAGAGTGAGAGCAGTGCTAAAATGCTAATGCCTTCCCTGTACTAACATTCCTGCTGTTAACATCGCTGATGAAGGCTGCGTTGGAAGGTTTCCGGAAAAGTCTTGATTAGTATACCTTTCTGTTGTAATTAAGATATTGTATTCATTTCAGCCAGACACAGTCTGTTTATTTTCAGCCTTTGGAAAGACTGTTCAGCACTTCCAGAGGCTTCTTACCAGAAGTATTCTTTACCCGTTGTGTTTAAAAGAAAAAAAAAAAAAAAAGAGAAAAAAAAAGTCTTTTTCTGAAGTAGTTGTGTGTTGGGTTTTCTTACTCTTCTCTGTAGCTTTGCACAAGTGGCAGGTTATTAATACTCTGTTCTTCAAGTTAGCAACACTTTCTGAAAATGATAATCCCACGTGTCCTGGTTAGTTTTGGGTTTTACCTGCAAAAATAGCAAGGACTGCTGTGTCTGTTAAATAAGACATTCAGAAGAGAGGCATCAGAAACCTTAGTCTTACCAAGAAAACAGATGAGCTGGCAAAAGGAAACATTTTTCTGTCATTGTGTATCAACAAATTTTTGGTCATGTTGTCTTCCTGTCTAACCCCACCCACCAAGTTATTACTGAAAACTGCAGTCTCTACTGAAAGGGAAGATAAATTGTTAAGTAATTGTTAAAAATATTTAGCAAAGGAGTTGTAGGTTTTCACTTGGCTGTGAAAGTTTTATTTATTTACAAGAAGGTTAAGTCATTAAATGCTTATAATCTGAGAGTATGCACACCCACATCGGCTCTTCTCCAAGTTTCCTGTCAAATGAGACAGAATGTGAACTTCAGCACAGAATTGAGACAAAAAATGGTTTTAATAATTGGCTTTCTATCTTTGCAGAGATACAGCTAAGCTGTAACCTGGTGTTCATTACAAGGGTTGGATATGGTTGTATATATTCCAGGAGTTTTGGACAAGTTTCTGGAAGATATCAACTCAGGGGAAAAATGCACTTGGCAAACCATTTATGATATATGGGGAATTTCTGCGTGATGTTACTTAGTTGTTTTTTCTTTGAGACATTAACCACATTGTAACAATTTTTTTTTATTATTAAGCCAAGGACCCTTGTCATCCATAAGAGCAGCAATCAAGAGATGTAAGTCTACTTTTCCTATTTTTTGAGAACTATAATATTGTAAGATTGCTACATCTTCGTTTTTAGTAACTGGTTAACTTTATATTTGAAAACAAAGTAGCTAGCAGGCTTTTAAGGGGCTGTAATTTCTTTCTCTTTCTCTTTTTTGCTTCACATTAGACTATTTTTTTGCTTTGGTGATGGGCTGTTCCTTCTTGCCAGTTACTAACATTTTCTTATTTATGCACTAATGCATTTGTGCACAGATGTGATCCATCTCTGATGAATCTGGATTACACATGCCCAATTTTTAGTTCACTTGACAAAACAGAAGATTGTTCTATTTTAGTAGAAGTTTGCAGCAACTGCTCATTGACTATACTGGGGACATTAGTAGACACATGCACTGGGCTCATTCTGGAAAAAAAAAAAAAGTTGTTTATAAATCTTGAATGAAAGTCCAAACTCTTCTTCCCTGATTTCATTGTTTAACTCCTCTTTCCCTTTCCCTGCTCAAGATATTTCCAGGTAGAGAATTTCTTTAGGTGCATCTTCCAAAGTATTTTATGCTCGCTCTTCCTTCTGCTTTTCATTTTTATTTCCCTTCTGCCCATGATTTCAATTTTATATTAACGAAACAACCCTCAGGATTCTGCTGTGGGAAAAAATAAATTAGTGTATGTACTACTGATTTGTTTTTCCTGGACCTATTAGTCAGGGGCTTATTAGTACGGATTAGGTTGGAGGTGGTCAAAGATCATGAAAGCTTTATTCAGATCAAGTCTACATGATGCAGTAGTTAAAATGCAGCACTTTATCTGTGCTGTTGCTGCCATAGATAGGAAACTGCAAAACAGAGAGCACCAGATCACAGAGGGCCTTTTGTGGTGGAGTCCGAAATAGATTCAGACTGCCTAAGCACCAGTATCTCCTCTAACTGAGAAACCATCCAAAAGTTCATTAAGCAATTGAACTCTGTGTTTTTTAAAATATAGTAGCAGGCGATACTTTGTTTTGAGGCACAATGAAGTAAAAAAAAATAATCTAGTCAAGAAGCCCTGGGTCATATGCGATAACACTATACCTAATAATATTAATATGTAAATAACTATGCTGAAATTTAAGTACCATGTGAATTATTCAGACGATAAGCTAGAAAAAAATCTTCATGCACATATCAGGGCATTGTATATGAAACCATAGTTCTTTGTATGCCAGTAACCATACCTGTGGATGAGCCTCAATTAAAAATGGACCCTGAATAATTCCTAACTCCCTTTGCCATTAATCTGGAAAAAACATGGTATTCTCTGGAAAAATCAATTTCTCTAACAGAGTTAGAAATCTATCTTTATTTCTTAATCACATTCTGTGGGCTGTTTATCTCTAATTTCAAGAAACAAGATAGGTATGTGCAGGGTTTCAGCTTTCCAACCTGTGGACAATGCTTTATATGACTTTGTATCGGTGTCTTGTGGCCATAGAGGAAGAGAGTTTATCTTCCTTTCAGCCACCCTGACTACAACTCTGGATAGAAAGACAGTGTAATTTTGTTTCAGTTGTTTGACTGGGTAGAATTCAGAAAAGTGAGCCCAACAACCTTGAAGAAATCAAGTGTGTGAACTTGAGATGTGCTCAGGAGTGATTTTTTTTAATCTCAACTCTTCAAAAGTTACCCCTGGAATTTTACTGATGGTGTCAGGCCAGCTCCCACTGAAATCAGTGAAACTATTTCTATTTATGCCAGTGCAGCAACACACACAAGAATGCCAAAGAAAGCAAAAAGTGGCAAGCCAGCTGCTGCAGTAGTGAGACAAAGGGGAACAATGTTTTTGCTCACTTCCCCAGCCTTCCAGAACAGGGCTACAGAAGTAAGTCTGCTGCCCTAAAATGCTGAAAGAACCTGCAGGCTTGTTCCGTTCTCAGTCTGTCCTAAGCAAGTATGTGGCTGAATGAGGGATCTGTAACAGCTTGTATCCACTCTGAGGCTGTGACTTCCCATTTGGCAGTTTTGCAGCCATTTTTGGCGGTGGGTTTTATTTGTTTTTCATTTGTGTTTTGTTTTGCTTGGGGGCTTCCTAGGGTCTTTTGGCTCCCACTTTTTCCCAACCAGATCAATTCTGTGACCTCATTCTCTCCCCATCTGCACAAACATTTGGGCTGGCATAATGCAGGGAATCGTGCAGAGGCAGGAACATACAGCCTAAGGAAAGGTGTAGGAAGGAGTGAAGTGCCTTCATAAATCATTATTGTTGTATTTGAGTGAAACTACCGGCTTGCTCTAAGGGTGTAGTTATGCAGGTTTTATTCAGCAGCAATGCCAGCCTCTATGGTGCCCAGCAGTTTGGTCGGCTGTGGAAAGGGTAGTTGGACTCACTAGGGGTGGGAAGAGGAATCTCTGTCACCCCCCTAGGTTATTTTTTATCAGTTCCCTCACTGAAATTGCACAAAGAACTGGAGCCACGAAGCTGAGGGAGGAAACTGTTCTTGGGGGTGGCACGTTCCTTCCCCTGTGCTGCTGGTGGTCTGAGCCCAAGGTGAGCAGGTTCAAAGAGAGAAAATCAACAAAAACTGTACAGAAAGTGCTCATTTTTTTGTTTAACATTCTGAGCTCACTTACTGTGGGGTCATATGCATGCTAATGCTCATTCAAGAGGGTACAAAAGTCCATGTTTGGAAGGGAAATTGGGCATCGCCATCTCTTTTAGCTACATTCAAGTATTAAATCAACCCAGCTCTAATGTCAGACAACCTAACATTTCCCTGAAGTGCCTAGAAGAGCTGGAGGAAAAGGAGCGAGACCTCCCCCTTGTGCCAAGAAATGGTTCAGGAGAAAAGCTTCAACTCTTACTTCAGAGATGCATGAAAATTTCCAGTTAGTTTGAACCCCCACTTTTACAGAAATAGTCTAATCACATCTTGGGTGAAATCAGACTTTTTTTTTTCCTGGTTTTGGCTTGAGGATTAGCTGCTCCTTTTAGTGTTCCCTGAAGAAGGGCCTCCACAGCTGTGTATCACCTTTGGTATTGCAAAGACCACAAGTGTGGCCTCTGGCATGGGACCATTCTGTCAGCTCTTCTGATGTATTACTTTGTAGGTAAGGGAGGGAGTGTTTGCCCACTCTTGAGGCTCTCCTCGAGATGCTATAATGAATAACCTTTATTCCTAGGCAGATATATGGTGAGAAAAATAACTTCTCAGTCTAATAGTCTACATATTTCATAGGATTGATGGTAGAAATGTCTAGCCCGGTGTTAGAAAAGCATTGAAAGAAGCTGTGTTTTTAAGTATTAGCACATGTTCCTGTCGTAGAAAATAATATTACGACTTTTAAACCTATTAATAATAGTTAATATGAATTAACTGAAACAGCTCATTGGCAGGATCATGTTTACTCACAGCTGCTGGAAGGGACAATAGATAAAAATCACCAGAAAAATTTGGAGCTTGATTTCCCACAAGGCTTGGGCTATTTGAGGCTATGGTTCCAATCTTTGATGCAAAATGAAACTTACTTGTAAAACACTCTGCAATGACAAAACTGTTCAGTATTTCACACAGATTTGCTAATGGAAACATACAGATATTATTATGCAGTGTCTATGTTGTGGAAGTGCTCAGTGCTCACAGCAGGATGGTATCTCTGAGCAGATCCCTGAAAGATTGCCTGAAAGACTAAGTTCTAGCCCAGCTCTCTTCCAAAGACTCAAAAGTGCACGCCAGACTTCTGTTGCCACCAGCTCGTCTGTAGCATCGCAGTTCATGGGTTTGTGGTACAATGGTGGTTGTACTTAGAGGCATCTTGATCTCATGGCTTAAAATGCCCCCTGCACCATAATATGTATGTGTTTCAAATACAAATGACATATTAAGTGCACTTGAAAAATAGGACCCAGAGAAGAAACAATAGAGGAAAAACATTCTAAACATAGGTATACAGCACAGACTGAGTACCCTTCACCACTGCACATTCAAAAATAATTGGATAAAGCCCACTAAATAGTGCTTGTAAGAAAAATGTCCAAAAAATTAATCTATAAGTCACTGATCTGTCCTCTCTTTACAGTATCACCATTAATCCCCATTAATCCTTTACTTGCTTAAATTCTACTATATGAGGTTAAACACATTTAGATGCCTCATTGACAGTAATGGAAATAGTGATAATGTTATGAGCTGATTTGACATTTTTTTCTTTCACCTGAGGCCAATAAATTTATAAGATGAAAAAGTGCAGATTTTATGGACTCAGTTTTTCCTCTCCCATCCCTTCTTTAACCACTTTGTTTACCTTTTACTTAATACCACTAAGCATATGCTTCTGGAAATGTCAACAGTTCTCACCCTGAGCATTTCTTAGTGTGGAAGTTGAGGAGCCGATGGTCTCGGAAATACATTTCCATTGATTCCCTTGATGGAAGAAAGGGGTTTTAAATCTTAAAGCTGTCATAATTTGAAATCTGGGGGAGAAATTAATAGCATGCTTTTTCAAGGCAATCCACAAAGGGAATGAAGAATAGACTTACAGGATCAAAAGACCACAAGGCCAGAAAAATGGCTGCAGGGTTTTTTTCTTTTGTTTTTAAATCAGGTGTTTGCTATATTTTAAAAATTCATGTCTTCTCTCATATACATTTTAATTCAAATTCATTTCTTTGAATAGTAAAGAAAAGAAAGCTGTGCAAGTCTAGGTGCAAGGATTATTTAGAAAGTTTGTATTTTCTTTTCCCTAGCATTTGTGGAACTCCAAGAAATAACGTGAAAGCAGAAGATGCAGTAGCTTTCACCTCTGCTCCTACTGTGTATTTAAGACCTTCCAAACAAAAGGTGTTCTAAAAGTGTGGTTGTAACAAAAATGTGACAGCAAAAAGATGGGAGTGGTTGATGGAAGGAGGGAAGACCTTTGTCAAGATCCTTAAAAAAATAAATGTTTATATGAAATGTTTATGTACATTGGAGCAGCTTCATTCCATAAATGCCTGGGAGATTTATTTTTTTCAGACAGAATGAGCACATTCTGAAAACATATGATGGCTTGGCTATTAGCCCTTTTGAAAAGACATGTTTATATCTAATAGTAAAGTTAATTTTATAAAAATATTTTAAATATGTTTTTTTCAGGTGAGTTTACTTGTTTACTTGAAATTTGGAGTTTGGTGGATTACATAGATGCCTCACTGGAGTTTTTTTGCCAATGTTAAGAGAGGAAAAAGATCTTCCGGACTTTTTCCAGGTTTTTCTTATTTGTTTTAGTAACTTTAATAAATAAAAGTACATTTAGAGTCTCACAGGAGAAAACAGCATGTAAAATTTATCTCAAAATGAAGAAAAAATGAAAGAATTTAACAGGTTTTTCAATTCAGTTTTACATCCCTCATTAATTAGCTTTTATTTCTAATGCCCTTATCATTGTAATTTGGCTATACCCCAAGCAGTTGTATTGAATAATGAACACTTTCTTCCATCCTCTTTGCAAAAGTAATCTTGGAATTGGTTGGTTTGGGTGAGTTTGGGTTTTTTTCTTAAATGTGTGTATTAGATAAATGCTGTGTTAAGATCTCTGAAGAAGAAAGTGAAGGTGAGGTGTGGGGGATTTTTATTTACTTATTTTAGGCAAACAATTTTTACAGAACTGGTTTAGGAGAATTGCAGTCATGCCTGAAACTTTGAGGTATGCCTCTTACTAGGATCAGCCTGCCTGCCCACACCTCTTTGATAGGTGAGAGTATAAATTATGGGATCCCAGCTTCTTTGCATCTGTATCAGCTCCTCAGTGTAACCCATTATTTTTGGAAGGGAAAAAGTGCAGACCCAAATAAACCATGATTTTAAACTAAATAAAGTGTTGAAAGAGATCTGACTCCCCTGTCCTTGTTCCTCCAGTGGCTCTTTGTTGAGCCATACGGTGGACATTCCCATATTCAGTTATATTCTTCACAGTTAATTTATTGCAAGGGAAACTTCTAAACAGCCATTGTTAAAATCAGCATGAGACTAGATATAAAATCTGCTTTTATTTTAGTTTTTTAAGACAGTATATTGTTAGTAGACATTACAATTGTCCTTTTACAACACTGGCACATGTGCTATCCTTGCGTGACTAACCCATTTGATCATGGTTTCTGTCACTCTGAAGCCTTGGTTTGTTCTCCTTCACCTCCTCTTCCTCTTCTGTAACCCCTTCTTTTTTTCCTCTAGCACTCATGAATAGTGCACATCAAAAATGCCCTGTGGAAGAGGTATGTTTAACACGCCACTATGCAACTCTTTAATCAAGTATGCTTTGCCAATTTCAGCTAATGATTCTGTGATGGCACAGAAACAGCATAATTGTCAGCTTTTGTACAATAAGACTCTACCACTTCCTAAATTGCACTTGCTACGCAAAAATTTGTCCCTCGGATAATCTCCTTTTCTCTCTAAAGAAATCAAAGTGAAAATATAATGTGGCCATTGAAAAAATTATTTGATATAAATATGGCAAAAATAGAAAATGAAGAGGTTAATCCACAAGTGATTAAACTTTAGGAAGTTTCTAGCTGGGAACATTTAATTTTTTTTCTTTTTACATGAAGGGGGTTGAACTCTAGCTTCTTAGGTTTTGTGCCTTAGTACTTTTCCCTTCTCTAAAACAAACACAAAGAGACATTAAAAAAAGATTAAAGAATACATCTCAGAAATGAGCCATCAAAAGCAAAGCCAGACATGTTTAACACTTCTTTTTGTTTTATTCATGGATTGTTTTGACTGCAGAAAAAGAAGTTTTGACTCTAGGGTCACCACAATGCAGAACGCAGGAATGTGTGGTGAGGAAGAAAAAAGGGGACAGCACCATCTCTCTTGGTGGTAACTTGGACATAGAGTGACTTAAATGGATTATGAAACTGCACGCTAAACCTTTTAGAAACTTATCCTCATATTTAATACAAATAATTTTTTTTTAAACTTGGCCACTCTTAAAATCTGGAATTTATGATCAGATGCTGTATGTTCTCCATTGTGTTGCTAGTGCAGTGCCCTAGGTAAGGGCTCTGCTATTATCCTCATCTTATTGCTGTGACAGTATATTTTAACCTCTTCAAAACTTGTTTCTTTTCTTTAAATAGCTTCTCGGACCTCTAGCCATAGCGAACAGCAGAGGGATAGAAGGTATGATGCCGTTATTTATATTGCAATTAGGTGTTACTTTAAGGCTTGTTAGATTGTGTCGCAGTATTAGTTTTTATGGATTTTCCTTCTTTTTTTTTTTTCCTTCTTTCTGTCCTTAGTGTGTTTAAAAGTAAGTTAGACTTGGAATAAAATAAAAATACTGTGATTCTTAAGCACAGGGTAGGTTAGGAGTTTGAGGCGTTTTCTCATCAACTTTTGTATGCGTCCTCAACAAAAGAATGCAACCAACTATCAAACCTCTGCAGAACTGTTTTACTTTCCTGACATCTATTTACAGAATTACTTCACAATGAAAATAAGCACACTTGCAGGCCTCCTTCCAGTTTCTCAAAGAATATTGAGAAAGGAGGTCACCAACCTGGATAGTTGGTGAACTGAGTCTGCCATTATTTCAGGTGTGAAGAAATTGTAGCCTTTTTTTTTCGTTTTTTTTTTTTTAATAATTCTTTTTACAATAGATTTAGAAGTTACGCTTGTGCAGGTTTTTTTCTGTCAGCAGACAGGAGCTTTTGTAGCAGATGCTTCATCTACTCGCAAAACTCACTTCTCAAAGTGTATTTTGTGTGAGACTCTAGATTGGTCAGAGGTACTCTGGGGGCTGGTCTGGGAAGGTGGGCCATCACGGCAGCTTACGCTCTAAAGCCGGAGTAGTACCTACGGGTCCTTAACTGTCACCCAAGTCCCGATTGTGCTAGATGCTGTAAGCAGCAGATTGGCCCTGTCCCAAAGGTCTCCTGAGGCTTGCTCAGCCCCACTTCAGCACAGCGGGAGGTTTCCCTAGAGGTCTGAGGGTAGACAAGCTTTTAGGTAGCCAGCCAGAGGCAATTTTAACTATCCTACTGTTTTCACATTGTAGCAGGCTAAGGGAAAACACATGATTAGTTCTCATTACCCGGTGAAGACTAAGACTTCATCCATCTAATTGAGTTACACTTGTGTTTTAGTACTTTAAATGTGTAAATCATGTGACTGAAGCCAGTAAACCTACTTTTTGGCTTAGGCATTTAATTAGGTCCTTTGAATGGAAGCCCAAGTGCTTGTTAGAAAGGTCAGGTAAGTTACTTTGAAATAATGGAAAAACATCTTTGGTTAAATCAAAAAGACCTGATTTCCCATGCTGAGAAAACCTTGGTCTTTTATACTTAAAAGAACTATTTAAAAATGTTTTAGGTAATTATTCCCCGTTGCCTTCAATTCCAGGCGTCCTGAAATTACAATAGTTGCTGCTGAACCCCTCCGGCCATCCTCCTGGTTTCCAGGTGCAAACCCTGTCACTCCTCATGGATTAGGATTCCCTTCTGCTTCACCTCATGCTCAGTGGAGGAGAAATGAGCATATTCCTGCTGAGGTGAGCATGAATTTACATGAGGTGTGTTTGATTTACAAAGGTAAAAAGCACGTTAAGTTAGAGAGGAACAGAGTTTGTGCTTGCTAGACTTTCATCACATTGAATAAAAGACTATGACAGTGTTGTTTTCCTCTGCATATGTTAATTTAGTATTTTTAAATTTATATGCTGCTTTTTTTTTTTTTTAAAGGATCCTATCTGGATGTACATTAACATTTATCTCTGTTTTGTAGCTTCCACCATCATATGAGCAGGTGATAAAAGAAATCAATCAAGTGCAAGTCAATACAACAAATAACAATAATGCTGCTGCTCCTAGACATACCACTACTTCTGCAACACAAACTGACTTTCCGGAGGAACTAATCAGCCATTTGCCAGGAAGTAATGTAAAAACTAGTGTGCCTACGCACTGGGAATCTGCAGGCTATCCAGGTGAGGCTGTTTTGGGTTTCCTATTGATGCAAACCTTACTCTGTCTCCTGAAGATTTCTTTATTATTGATCTGTGCAGCATTCAATATGAATAACAGTTAAATTTCTGTAAAAAACTCCTCTTCTGAAGAACTGCTGTTGCATTCACTGTCAGACTATGATTAAACCTTGAAAGTTTTGCTCGATTCAGCCATAATGGCAATTGCTTTGAGGCCCGAGGAGGTCAGATGTCTAATCAGAATAGCAGCAGTGTTACAAGTTCAGACTGAAAAGTGTGCAAACCAAGCTGGGGAAGTTACTGTACTATTCTTAGGTCTGGATGTTGCTTGCATGCCCCTCAGTCTGCAAGCTAACAAGGAGTTTTGAACTCACAATGTGTATATACCATGCATTTTAGCAATCTCCAGCCTCTTCCTAGAGTTTGTATATTTTTTTTCATTCATCTTGTTAGAAAGAGAACTGCAGTTTCACAAGCAGCAGTAAGTTCTGAATGAAAACCATTATGTTTACCATTCCAATGGCTGACAAAAAATAACATAAATAAAGTGTTCTGGAATAGATGACCTAAACCTTTTCTTTTCTGTTAGCAGGGCAGAGTCCTCTTAAACCTCCTAGGCCTTCTGCATCTCTCCTGAATAGGTCTCTTTTAGAAAATGAGAATCCCTTAATAGTTTTTGAAGCGTCTGAAGGTCAGAGGTGCCAAGAAAATCCCAGTGCTGTGATACGTCCTGTGCCAAAGCCAAGATCAAGAAGCAATCTCAGACCTGTGGTCAAAAATACTGAAAGTAAGATAGACAATGGAGAAGTGAACCAGTCTACCACAAAAAGGCAGCAACCTCCAATTCAGCAGTCACCTCTCTTAGATGATAGCTTACTAGACAATCACTTGTCAGTGGACAGCATGAGTACAGAAAAGAGCCAAAATAGTATTGTTTCAAGGATCAAAGTTTTTGAATCCCAAGAAACTAATGATACCTCAGGATTATCAAAAAAGCCAGAAATTGCCCCTCGTTCATTCACCCCAAGACCTGTTACTGCAAAGAAGCCAGTAGTTGCTCCAAAGCCAGGGGTAAGCAGAATTTCCGGAGACTGGGATGCATGGACAGAAAGCAAATCACCACCTTCCAAGGAATTGCAGCCTCAACCTGAAGTAGTTGGGAGCAGTGTTGTAACCAAACCTGAGCTGCCAAAGAAGCCAAAACCTGGCCTTGTTAAAAGTAGTAGTAGTGATTTTCTTGATGTAAGGAGTGGGTCAGTTGCAGAGAACAGCGATGGACAAAAGAAATTTCCTGTTCCTGCTCCAAGACCTCTCATTCCTAAAAAGTCACGTTACGCAGAAAATCCTGCCCTTTCTTTGGCCTCACTAAAACCAATTGCTGCTCCCCCACGGGCTTCTGTATCTGCACAAGAAAAAGTTTTCAAGTCTCTGGGGGAATTGTCACCTGCAGCTAACTCCTCAGCACCTGCTCTGCAAAATAAACTAGATGTAGAAGGAGATCTGATCAGTTTTGATGATGATGTTTTGCCCCTAAGTCCAGCTTGTGTAGTTAAAGATAGCATCGGTTCTGAAGCAGCAGCAGGTAAGAAAAAATTTTTTTAAACTGTCACTGTGGTTACTCTTTGCAGGTGTATGAGCCTGTGTGAGTTATGTCTACCTGTCTTGGCGGGGTTTACGTGTGTATATGAAATTCTTGGTTTTCTATTATGTCAAGATCACTATGAAATTACTTGGATTTTGATGCTCGGGAGGTTTCAAGGCTATATAAATCTCAGAACTTGCCTGCTGGATTTATTACATGATTACTAAAATAATGATAAAAGACTTGATGTTATACGCTAGATGTCACCTCCAGAATGTATCACAATTCTCTGTGGGGAACTTGGGACATCTTATCTCTCACCATCTAATCTAATTTATTTGAGTGCCTGAAGTTCTGTAGTGGAAGCCTAGTCATCTAGAGAAGCAGCAATGTTTGTTGCACTTACGGAAACTTGTGATCAAAGGTACTGGGATACTCTGTCCATTTCACCAGTGCCTACTTATTTTCTTTTTCTGGTATTTGTGTCTTGTCTTGTCTTGTCATGTGACTGTACACTTGTTATGCAACTTCAATTTTTTTATGATAAGTGCAAATAATTATTTTGTAAGGACAGATTAGTTACTACACTACATCCCTTTCATAAACCTTGTTTGATTCCATTAAGCACTTGGGGTCGATTTTTTTAATGCTGTTTTAGTTAGTGTAAGACACAGGTGGGTGTTGGGCGGGCTGTCATTAAACTTTATAGCAATAGGGTTTTCCCTCTTAATATTTAGGTATGTCCTGATTTATCTTACCAGCGCCATTGCAATCCAGAGAGAGTTCTGCTTTAAAACAGATAGTGTGTCATACAAAATGCTTGTTCAAGGGGCTATGATTTTTAATATTTTTAACGTCATTTGTCATTAAACGTCTCCGCTTTCTGAAAAGAGAAGCACAGATACTGTGTAGTTGTCACAGTAAATTGATATTGATGATTGTTAACAAATGTGATTTCTTCACAGTTTGTGGATTATATAATTAGATGAATTTCCGATTTGTTATTGTTTCTCCTCTGTATTGGCATAAAAACCCCAAGGCAGATGTAGAAAGTCCCTTAAAACCCTAAACTGCAAACATCAGCATGAGCGGACATGCCGATCTCAGGAGAGCTTAGGAAAGCAGTGAAGTAAGGCAGCAGAAGATCCCGTAGAAGAGGTGATTAGCTCAACATGGATACAAGTCCATTTTTTCTTGGACTGACAGATTTCAGGAACACTACAGCAGCTGTACCAAGCCTGGAAGGAGGCAGGAGTACAGGGTGACTGGAGAGGTGTTTCGTACTTACGTCAAGGAAGTGTATGACTGATAGTCTCTAGCTGGGAACAGTCACGGTCATTGCATCTGGGGACTCGAGTTGTGGAACAGCCACTGTGCATGTGATGGTTTTAGAAGAAAGTTAGAAGCATGAGGGATGACTCTTGTTTTCTGTGCATTTAGGGTAAATCTTTTGTAGTTTCAGTCATTTTATTTTGATTAATAGATGCAACAAAGAGAAGGAAAATGGAACCGTTTTAAGTAGTAAGCAAGAAAAGAGAATACTTAAATTTTGAAAGAGCATAAAAAGGAAAGTGTTTTGGCTATGTACGCTAAAAGACTGCCTTTTCCCCCAACCTGGAAAAATTAAGTAACACCAATTTCTCTGTTAAATCGGAGGGTGAGTGATCCCAAATGAAAATCACCTGAAAAATAGCTTTCATGATAAAGTAGCAAGAATGTCAGTCTTTGTCTTTCTGGTTGGTGTCCTAGGGGTTATTCTTGATTTAATTAAGAAGAAAATACTTTCCGTTCTCATGGTCAACAGAAGAATTATTCAGATAATAGCTTCCTGACTTCTTGAGTCACCTGTCCATGATTTTATTCATTCAATAAAATGGCATCTTTGCTGCAACCCCTTCTTACCTACTAAAGAGAAAAAGGTCTGTCAGCATTATCACTTTATTACACTGTAAAATTAGGATTCATTCTAGATTTTTGCAGGCATTTGTGAGCTCAAGATCATATCCTGTACTCTTTATTACTAATGCAGTGCTATGTCTTGACAAAGCATCCACAAGAAGAACACTGGCTTTCTGAAAAATGAGGCAACATGGAGCACTAACACTACCTATTTCTCATGTTCCCATAGGAACAGCTTAGGATTTGCAAGATGAATCCATAGTAAAATGTTTTGTAAAGGTGGGAAGAGAAGCTCTAATCTTGGTCCCAGTTCCCCAGACCTTTGCATTTCTTACATGTTTGTCATTGTCATTACTTAGCAAAATGACACAGCTCTGCTTGTTGTTATGGCAACCCTAGGAAAGGAAGAAGGCTTTTATGCAGTGATGTTTGAAACTAAGCACCGACAGCTTGTTTGTCAAAGAACAGTGTTACATCACAGATTACAGTGTTCACAAAAGTTAATCTTTTTCTGATAGAGGACAAATGCGTCTGGTACTTAGGCTAGTGTAAATAGAACTGGACAGATCGATCACTGCTGCTGCTAATGCCTGATGCAACAGTAAGAAGGTGAAGTGTTCAGCTGATGATGAGGAGGGTGCAGAAGCTGAAGTCAGCATATGAATGAAAAGGTGAAACAGGCAAAACAAATGCAGAGTTTACACAGCAATTTAGTTGACTGACATAAGATACCAGCTTCCTCTAACAGAAGGCTACTATCTCCACAGTAGTGAAAGATATTTGAAATTTATGTGCCAAGTTCAACAGTGTTGACAATAAACCGGGTTGTAGTTTCACCAGTTTAACTGTCAGTTTAACTACCAAAGCTAGCTGGATGATTTTCTTTCAAGTTTCTCTCAGGTAGTCCCATGGGTTTCATCAGTGTTTACAGCATCTCCAACAGCATAGCTTTCAGTAGAGTGAACTTGCCCTTATTCAAACATTAATGATTTTGTCTTTGTCCAACCTATACGGAGGGGGAGAACCATTCTGGTTCAAATAGAGACTCAGGGTATCAAGATCCCTTTCAAAGCTTTCACCATCTAATCTGCCAGTTGAAGCTCAACAGCTCTGAGATTCAAAGGTGAACTGTGGCAGAACTTCACATCCAACTCGTGCCTCTGATGCTGGCCCAAGGGAAGTGCCAGCAAGGAGAAGTCAGGAATGACAAATATGTAGAACTGCTCCATTCATCAGTAGCCAAAAATTTATGCCAGTTTTAAGTGCCATAATTTTGGACTCAAAGGCTAAAGATAATGTTCAAAGCCATTTGTATCCTAATGATACTACTCCTGTTCAAGTCCATCATTTAGAATGTGAAAGCATCTGTTTGGGACTCTAAATCTTCAGGTGCTAATGCTTTGATGACAGTTGTGATATTTTGGATCATCTGGAGTATTCTTACATTTCTCTTATAGCTGATAACAGGGATTTGTGCAGTTCCTGAAGGTTAAAAGTTTTGGCAATCTGTTAGGTGGGCTTTCTTCTCACGAATCCATTTTTAAAAAGGCTTGGAAATTAAGTCCTAGTGCAAGTTGAACTGAGTGTAAGTTCCGTGGCTTCAGAAGATCCATGGTTTTACCTATAACTTGTATTAATTGCTATGTTAAAACATGTAGTGTGCATGCTTGCTAAGTATTCTAAGAATGTATGTTTTGGACAAAGAAAGTGAGGTAACTGCATTTAAAGCAGACATTGAAATTAAAACCTGGAGGTGATCTTGCTAGAGTGTTTTCATTCCTTTTCGCATGTGGAGGGTTATTCTTCTCTCTCATCTCTCTCTCTAGACCAGCATATAATTCACTGATTACTCTTTGCCTGATATACCTGAACTCAATTTAAACCAAGTGCTTTGAAAAGCAGTTCAGTGAAAGCCTTCCCTTACCAGCAGGAGACAGCTCTCTCTCTTGGTATCTTCATCATATTAGTGTATTTCAGTTCTAACAGTAATACTACTGCATTTCTTAATTGCTTTATCTATCTATCTGTCTGTCTACTTTATCACAGTATAAAAGTTCATTTCTGCCTGTATGGTGAAAAAAACACCAACCAAACTAGTGCTGCTATCCATTTATATGTATTGTTCCTTCTTGTGGCATGAATGGTGGAATTTGGGTGTCAGTTCAGAAAAATTGCTGCTTGAGTAACTCCAAATTTGTCTGCTGTGGGGATATTGCCCAGCTGCTTGTTTTTAATTGCTTCCTCAGGAAGGAAAAGAAAAAAAGAACTGAAATATTTCGAACTGGTAGATTAGCCCAGACATATCTTCAAAATAATGCAGCTTTTCTTAGGGTTCTGATGTGTTACTTCTGATGACTCTTTGTGCTGGTTTTGGCTGGGATAATTTTCTTCATAGTTGCTAGTACGGGGCTGTATTTTGCATTTGTGCTGAAAACAGTGGCGATAATGCTAAGATGTTTAGCTGTTGCTGAACAGTGTTCACACAGTGCCAAGTCCTTTTCTGCTTCTCCCCCCACCCCACCAGCAAGGAGGTTGGGGGGGCACAAGGAGTTGGGAGGGGACACAGCCAGGACAGCTGACCCCAACAGACCCAAGGGGTATTACAGACCATATGACATCACGCTCAGCAGATAAAGCTGGGGGAAGAAGAAGGAAGGGGGGCATGTTCAGAGTGATGGCGTTTGTCTTCCCAAGTAGTGGTTACGTGTGATGGAGCCCTGCTTTCCTGGAGATGGCTGAATGCCTGCCTGCCCATGGGAAGTGGTGAACAAATTCCTTGGTTTGTTTTGCTTTGCTTGCACACACGGCTTTCACTTTACCTATTGAACTGTCTCCTTCTCAACCCACGAGTTTTTGCACTTTCACCCTTCCGATTCTCTACCCCATCCTGCTGGGGGAGAGCACGCGAGCAGCTGTGTGGGGCTTAGCTGCTGGCTGGGGTTAAACCACAACACTCTTGTTGTGGTTACTTTAAGTTACCTCTCCTTTTTTACTTACTGCCAAAAGCATCATCCTGAGAAAAGAGTGAGCTGTCTCATCCATTTAAATCTGCTATTTGGCTTAAACCCCTGACAAAACCAGATTTACCTGAAGACTTGCTACTGTGGGGTGGAGTGATGGAGGTATGGGTCTGTGCTGTGTCCTATTGGGTTTGCTGCAAGGTTGGCAATCTCCGGCAGAAGTGGTAACAAGCATCCATTAACTCTTCACAGGTGACAGATGTTTGCTTATTAAACATAAATTTGAGCCTTCAAGGAGCTTGGAATTGACTCCACTGTTACCACAGGAGAGGGCCTCATATCTAGTTACAGGAAACAAATAAGGTTTTTAAATCATAGCTACGTAATAGATGAGGAGCCCTTTAGGTTGTCAAATGCAAATGAATTTTCTTTTGAGTTCCATGTCTATAGATGCTGTTAAGTGGTAACACACAAATAATAATGTTCTTAATAATAATTGTCTTCTCTGATGATTAAATCTCTTTAGTTTACAATAACACTTAAAATGCAGATATCTTTTGATCAGAAAGATTGTCAAAGAACAACAAAATGCTTATTTAAAAGAAGTGTTTATAAATAGAAATATTGTTTTCCTTTTCTAAAAGCATGTGAGATTCTTGTAAGAGGGAAGATAGGTATTTTAAACAACATTAATAAATTCTCTTGTCCTTCACGTTTTCATTAAAAAGATTTTGTATGCCCTACTGTTTTCCATCACCAATCCACTGCTTTGGAGATTTCCAGCTTGCCTGGTTTGGGCCACTTGAATCTTTTGCCAGTGAACAAGCATTCATTCACCTGGCAAGAATGGACAAGGCTGTGTTTCTTAATCTCCAGGTAATTTGGGGGTTTGTTTTTTTTATCACCCACTGTATGTCCAAATACCCTCCGGCATCCAATTTTTGAAATTAGACCAGGTTATGCAACCAATTTCTAACAACATGACCTCATGGCTGACCTGTTCTGGGCAGGAGGTTGGATTAGAGACCTCCTAAAGGCTCTTGCAACCTGAACTATCCTAGTCTTACTTGAGCTAGCAAAATAGATTAATGATGTAGGAATTAGCCTCCAAACTCTCACATAGTAGTAGCTCGTGCTGGTCTAAGCAGTCCTTTTGTGCCAAAGGCAGTGTAATGACTTTCACCTTTACTACTATGGATAGGCTAGCAATGAACCAAACAGTTGTGCTTTTAGATACACACAGATAGTAATTGTGGGCATTCACGCAGTTTGAGAGAGAAGTGCTGAAATCTCGGAAAAGGTCCATTTATATCTGTCTCTGTGTACAATGTAGCACTGTAGTTTCCACCCCATAAATGCTTGTACTGCCATTGTTACAATAGCCCAAGAAATTTTGCTATTCTAGATTTTATTTCGTCTGCTCTCCAGCTTTCTAACACTGTAGATGAGATATTTCACTGCTCAGTTAAGGACATCTTGCATTTCCAACAAGTACATTTAGTTTGGATCTTCTGCTGCATCTCTCAGCAATTTTTTTTCCCTATACTTTCCAGACAATATCAAACTCTACATAATTCTTTGACTTTGTGGACTTTTGTCATACTGATAGCTAGGCTCCTTCCGCAGACTCCACGTGTCCTGTAAACATCATTCATTCTTTGGATTGGACTTGTTCCTCAAAAATAGTGGTCACTGGCCTTGAGTTGCCTTGCTTTTTGTGGTGATCCGTCAGATGTCAGCAGTGAACAGGGAGCAATGCCTGAAACCTATGCAAGTAGTTCACTGCATTTTCTCTGCTCTGAGTAGCAATAAATGTTGCTGGATAAATTCTTCCTGTCCTGAAGTCTTTGCACAACTGTTTTTAAACAATCTTGTTAATGTATGAGAAGTTTGAAATTTCTGTTTTGGCATCTGAACATAATATTTTTGGGAGGAAAGATAATCCTCAAGACAAAACTTTCTGAAGTTACTGTGTGCTTGCTCTGGTGTTGTGTGCTTTTGATAAAACAGCATAAGCACATGCAGAAATAAAACTAACCCTTTGGCAACTGCATTGGAAAAGCTACTTATATGTAAAGGTTGTTACATAGAAGAGATTTTTACTAGCCCACTCAAGTACCTGTTTGACTAAATGTGCCATATCAGGTAAAGCAAATCTTCTTGGCTTGATGAACTATAAATCTTTGAGTGAAGCAGGACCACATAGTCTGTTCATAGCCTCTACCAAAACAACTGGGCTAGTCATGAAAAACCTCTTTGTAGATTGGGGAGAAAGTAGTCCTAGAACATTATGATAGCAGATTTGCTTGTCTCTGCTCCAATTTTAAGCCTGAAGCCATACTAAGTCTACTCCTGAATACTGTATTCCTTTTATTTCAGTGGCCTGGTCTACCCTCCTAGTGTTAGGAGAATGCTGAGAAGCCTGAGTTTCACCTGAGCTTAGTCTCAGGTTATGCGCAGATTGCATCCTGAAAGAGCCTGCATCCCATTCTCTCTCTCTTTTTTAAAATTTTTTCTGTTGTGATTTCCCAGACTGTTAAAAGATATGGTTGTGACCAGGTCGTGACAATTTTCCATGCAGAGGGAGCTGCAAGTTGCATATTTTGAGAAAGGTGGTGTAGTCTATAATACTCTCTCTGGGTCAGAAATACCATTTCTAAGAACAGTGAACTGTTAATTTTGGTGATGAAAAATACTGGGGAAAACTGAGATTGGGAAAATCACTGATGCTGGAATTTAGGTAGGATACCTGTCTAATATGTCTATTTTTAGTTGTAAATAGGTTGAGATTTAGAATGTCTTAGTGAACATCAGACTTTTGGTTATCTCATTTCACAGTGCTTCTTAAGCATGGACCCCATTCCTCTGTCAGGTTTCCATTGAATCTCCAGCTATATTACTAAGAGGGGCCTGTTGTTGAAAATCTTCCCCCAGGTATGGGTTAAGTATGCTTCCACAAATAACTGAGTGGCTTCATGGGGCTAGGCTTTAATAAAACCATTTGTTGGTGAGGTCTGGCTCTCTTCTCTGTTCCTGGAAGACCTCGATAACAATACTGTTCTGCGTGAAGAGAATGTGTGAGCCTTGCCTTTAACAGCTGATTTAGCTTTTTTCATTAAACATTGAAAGTAGACAGAGTTGCATACTTCTGTGGTGGCAAGTGTTGTAATGTCAGCATTGACACCTTTCATACTACATTGCTCTCGTGTACTGAGAGTACTTCTTGCAGGACTGAGCATCTTCACAGCAGATACTATTCTATGCTTTTAGCTTTCCACATCTGATTTGTTTGGAGATTCTGCTTTATTGCTGCTGAGGTATCTGTTACCCTCTTACTACCACTTACTGAAAGACTACCAATAAATATTTCAGAAAGATACCCATCTGTTCTGCTCATATGGGCAAAACCTAGTGTTTGTTCTGTAACCTCCTAATTTTTTATTTTGAACAAGGATGGTAAATGAGAGTGGGGAAAAAAAAGCTGCCTCTCCTAAACTGGTAAAAGAAAGACATGATACACGGTGTATTTGAATACACAACTTTCATTTGTCTTTCCTGTGAACAAGTGCAGTAATACATGTTATCACATAAACCTTTGAAACAGAAGCTGTAGAAAAGGGAGACTAAGGAAGACAGAGGCTTTAAGCATCCTTGTAAAAGTTTAATAAAAAAAAATCAATAGAAGTCTGTTGATACATGTTATGAAAAATGTCTTGTAGATTAATTTCCTTGAGCTGAGAAGCTTTAAATGAGTATATTAACAATTCTGTTTTCACACCTTCGTGAATAATGCTCAAATGATGCCCAATTGTTGTTAAACAACATAAAAATTTGATATGCTGTCAGTCCCATTGCACAAAGCAGCACAGTCATTTACGCAGCCAATTTCTGCTGCAAACCCAACACTGGGGAATGGAATAACACAAACAAGGTAATAAGTTTTAAACTAATTATGAGGTGACAACAGTATAATTGAACATAAGATAATGAGTGGAAAACTAAGGTTCATCAAATGGTTTTCTCAGCCTTAAAAATTACTTTTCTCAGACTTAAAAATTACTTCTCAGATTTACTGATTTAGAGACCTCTGCCCACTGTTGAATGGTCGAGAAAACCCTTTTTTATGCATAGCAGTCATTAACAGCTGACAAGCCGTAATTTTGTACAATTTTAAATCTCCCATAAATTTACAAGAATACAGATCTGTGATTATTTTGCATGTTTAGAACATTTCTACATGTTGTCAAAATGTCTATATTTTTATAAGATGGAGCCTTTGGAGAATTGTTTCCTCATTGTTCACGCAGAACTTCCTTAACCTCTGCAGAACCTTACCTTGAGAGATGTTCCACATGCAGGTGTGTTCCCTATGGTCCCGCTGTGTCAAGGAGCCCATGACTTAGCCCTGCTCACCTTTCCTCTGCTCGCCCTGTGTCTCCAGCTTCCCAACGGGCCAGTGCAGCTTTAAGGCCCCACTGCCCTGTTGCCTCGTCAGGGTCACCCCTCAAATCTGTCACAGAGTTGCCAGATACCTGAAAGAGAAGAAAGCCTGCTTTCGGTTTTCTTTTCTCAGCTGCATTAAAGTCACTCTGAACACCAGCATAAGAGTTAATATCAGATAAATCTTATGTTTTAAGTGCAATTCAAATGTTAGCATTCTAGCTAGCAGGCATAGGTATAAAGGAATAAAAGAAAAATTATAACTGCAGGCTTGCTCTAAGAGTGGGGTTTTTGTTTCTTGTAATGACGGTACTGCCAGAATGCTTGTACCCCTCTTGTGGTCTGTATTTTCAAGTCCTCTAGAAAAAACCTTGCTATGATAAAGCTTTCATTGAAGAGACCTAAACCTTTTGCTGACTAGTGCTAATCCATAACTTAAACAAGATGTTAGTTTTACCCTTACCTTCTAAAACATTGTGGGTTGCCTGTGCCTAGTTTCTGGGTGCGCCAGTGTCTTTGGGCACAACATGATGGAGCCATCTTCTGTCTAGATGGTAACAGAGCTTAGTTTTAACTATATCCTGTATACCTTTAGCTGTAGACAAATCGTTGACCCGTGATGATCCCTTCTACCTGAAGCGTACGCTCAAAGCTGTTGTACAAGCAGCCTGACGGAAGGAATTGATGCACTTTGATTCGTGATTAAAATGTGACATGAAGGTACCCAGGCAGATTTCTGGGGAGCCTGTAGGCAGGTAGATCTCTTGACTTTGGGAGAGACCACGGCACAAACCCCCATGGAACACCTGTATGTGGTGAATACGCCTGCGAAGACAGCCTTAAGCAAGGGGCTAGTGGGAGGTGGACATCTAAGCAGAGGTGAGCGTGCCTGGGCCTTGCGGCATGTTGTCCAAGCTGGGGGTACGGACAGAGGGGGCTGCTGCCTGCAGGCAGATGTGCCCGGCAAGGAGGAGCGGCAGCAGAGGCTGGGGTAGCTGTGACCACCAAGTCATGTGCATGCGGGAGGGCAGTCCCTTACACTGTAATTTGGCAGCTCGGTATCACTCAAGTGTTTTCTCTCTCTGAAATTACTTTGGACCTGGGTTTGTTTAGAAAAAAAACATACAGAGCTTGATGTACTTGGTCTTCTTCCCCTCCCTCTAAAAATGCCAAGGCTTCTTAAATTAAAATGCTAAAAGGTTTTTAATGAGGTTGTGCATAAATACAATATTTCTGATTTTTTTCTTAAATCTTATGTATGTTCCTAGACACAGATTTCCAGTGTCTTGATAATCATAGAATCAGAATGATTTGGGTTGGAAGAGACCTAAAGATCATCCAGCTCCAACCCCCCCGCCATGGGCAGGGACACCTTCCACCAGACCAGGTTGCTCCAAGCCCCATCCAGCCTGGCCTGGAA
>JANZLQ010000007.1:1806975-1841641 GCA_026212715.1 Elanus axillaris
GCTGAGCCTCTTGTCAACCAACACCCGCGAGTCCTTCTCCTCAGGGCTGCTCTCAGTCCACTCTCCACACAGCCTGGATTTGGGCTTGGGACTGCCCTGACCCATGTGCAGGACCTTGCACTTGGCCTTGCTGAGCTCCATGAGGTTCACACGGGCCCACCTCTCCAGCCTGTCATGGCATCCCTTCCCTCCAGCGTGTCGACCGCACCACACGCCTTGGTGTCGTCGGCAAACTGGCCGCGGGTGCTCTCAGTCCCACTGTCTGTGTCACCGACAAAGATGTTAAACAGCTCCGGTCCCAATACCGACCCCAGAGGAATGCCCCTCGTCACTGGTCTCCACTTGGACATCAAGTCATTGACCGCAACTCTTTTGAGTGCGACCATCCAGCTGATTCCTTATCTACCGAGTGGTCCATCTGTCAAATCCATGTCTCTCCTATTTAGATAGAAGGATGTCATGTGGAACAGTGTCAAATGCTTTGCACTGCATTGTGTTATACTATCCAAAATTATCTGTAAGAAATCATGACTTCCTATTATATAATTTTTTAGATTGTTTTTTATAAGTGTTGAAAATAAAATTTTATCAAATACAGGGCTTCCAACTTTGTCAGAAGGTGTGGCGATAGTTTTGGGAAAGGGTATGTTTTTATAAAGTCCTGAAGAATTTAAAGAGATGCCCAGCATACTTCCTCTCTGAGACTCTGACACTCCATAAATAACATCTCATTGAGCTACACATCTAAAAAGGCCACCAGCGGAGATCAAACTTGGTTGTTGGGGCTATGAATATATGTCATAGAGAATTTATTGTCCAGAGTGCTTCTCCGGTTTCCACTTTACACATTTATGATACTGTTAAGTGTCGCCATTTTACTGCCGTTTTTGGTAATGTCAGAGAAAATGTAGCGGTTGTTAACAACAGAGAAGTGGTATAAATGAAGTATTGCTCTTTGGCATGAAGGTGTACTTGAGAAAGAACCCATTGATTTGGATTTTATTTATGTACAAGTATTTTTTACAGCTGCTTTCTACATGCGCATATGTTCCCATGCCTATTAATAAGAGACAGTGCTTAAGTTTATGAAGCATAGAAAACATTGCTCCTGTCTTACCAATGGAATGATTGGACAGGCTTGTGGAGGAATGAGTGATACAGGCAGGGGCAGAGCTCAGGCATGACTCCCAGTCCTTGGTCTGAACGAGTCTCCCCCATGAAACCAGGTTTACAGTCAACAAAATGATGCAGAATCTTCTAGGGACTTAGTTGTTCTATAGCAAAGACATTTTGTAATCAGTAATACTTAAATGCTTTGCATTTGTTTTGGTTTGGTTTGGTTTTGTAGGCATTTTATCTGCTGCAGTGCTGATTCTTTAGCTTTGGCAAGATTTTATTAAAACTTTTTAGCAAATGTGTTTGCAGCTATGTCTGCATATTAGAGCAACTGCTTTGAAAACGTTTCCCTAAAGCCATCCTGATTTCAGGTCCCTATTACCAAGCAATGCAGTTCCTTTTGTTCAGTGGCTTATATAATCCCAGAAAGCATCTGGAGCATGTTTATCTTAAGTCAACTATCAATGCAGATGTACAGAAAAGACATGTTATTTACAAAGAGCTGAGTATGCTATTTGCATCAGCCTGATTTTTTTAATGACTTTCTTGTGTGTGAAATATGAATGTCCTTAATAATGAAAGCAATATGCAGTGAGATGTGTGTTCAGCAAATAAATATTAAATATGTTGGGTTTTTTTTTCCTTTTAGATCCATTTCAGTTCCTCACCAAAATTGAACCTGCAAAGGAACAGACAGCTCAACCAGCTTTAGCTCGGAAACCCACTGTGATCCGAATCCCAGCTAAACCTGGGAAACGTAAGTTCTTCTCCCAAATTGTCTGAGAAGTCTCTGTCAGAAAATGATCTTAATTGGGACTTACTATTTACTAATTGAGTTGCTGTTCACTAGTTATATTAGCTGCCAAAGGAATCCCGTGATACAGTTTGACAAGATAGAGGAGTCAACGTAAGGGCTGTGGTAGGAGGGAGAAATAGCTGGGAGTCATGTTCCCCTCTCCCTGCCTCCCAGCTACCTCATCTGGCTCCCTCCCTTGCCCTAAGTTTGATGTCCCTCAAACCTTATGGAGCTAATGCGTATCAGAAGTGAAGCGGTGCGCATGGGGGGATCTAAAGGCTGGCAGGGAAGAGCTGGAGGAGACCCTTTCAGCAGAAGCAAGCTTGTTTCGTCAGCTAAACCGTGTTACTGAGCTGTACCTTTGGTCAAATTGACGTCTGTTCTGACTTAGCTGAGGATATTTTAATGCTGTTCCTGAGCTTCCTGGGAGCAGGGCCCCCGCTTGTCAGAGGAACAACATTAGTGTATTAAACTTTGCTTCAAACACAGCTTAGTTGGGATGTAAGCATAGTTTTCACAGCTTACATCAAAAAGTTCCCTTGACCCTTGTTAGATTTGAAGTCTGTGGCCATTTAAGCAATAGAGTTTTGGTAGCAGTTGAGGGAATGAAAAAGGCCTGAGAGAACTTGGATGCAAAACCGTGATGTGTTCAATTTTGTGTCAAGGTCTTGACTATAGTTTTCTGACAGTTACCATATCCCTAATGCCTTCCACCTCTAATCCTTCACAGCTTTACAAATGACACTGACAGTACCTCAGAGTGGAAATTTATCAGAGAGCCACAAGGTCTTTGTGTTGATCTTTGTATGCTGGAGTGCATACTTGCTTCTGTTTAGCCTTAATGTTTATCCTTAAAGCTTAGGGAGAAATGTCACAAGATAGCTCTTAAAACTCGTATTTCAAAATCATGTTTTACTGCACTGAGTAGGCATAGATCCAGCTTGTAGCAACAAGATGTCTGGGTGGCTTTTCTCCTAAGATTTTCTCTCATTATTTCCTGAGTTCCCTTTTCCCCCCACCACCCTCCCAGTGCTAAAATAGTAGGCTTTCTTTTCCTCTGCATATGTGAGAAATGCAGTGGAAATGATTAAAAATGCAGAGAAGACTGAAGATAAAGCTGTGAGGAAGAGCCTTTCTGTTAATACCTGATCATAAATAAAAGGGGTTTTTTAGTTGGAAGAATATGTTTGCGAACTACTGTAAAGAACCCAAGACATAATTCTTCTCTACAAAGGAAATTGTAATTTCCATTAAAAAAAAAAAAAAACACCTGACAATTTTTTTTATTATTTTTTTTTTTCCTGAGCTGGAGTCTCTTTTGAACTTGTAGATAACTGGTCCCTTGCTGCTCTCTAGTGGTAATTGAACTTTCCACAGGAGACTTCCAGTCACTGTATTTGGCTACAATTGTCAGGGGGATCTGAAGGACTGTTTTATGGGAGGCTGTGGCTGGAAGATTAATGGGATGTGGAGAAACAGAAGCAGATTCCAAGAAAGCAGAGTAGCCTGTTGTCAGATAGGAGCTGCTGCAGACATGTAAACTGTTAAAAGTTAAAAAATGAGAAAAGTACAACTGGGCCAAGGTATAACATGGATATAGTAGGATTTACCTTGTAAGAGGGCCACATAATCTCAGTACTAGGGGTCTTTCACCATTGTGGGTATGGAGGGAGATTAATTCTGTCAGGAACCAGCACAAACCAAAAGAAACCCCCCCAATAAACAACAACAAACCCCCTCCTCCCAGCACTACAAAAAGGAGATAGATAGAGCTGGATGCTGGATGAATTTGAACTCCAGTAATATACTCATAAAGCATTAGCATTTTTGTTGAGATGTGATCAGAAAGGAAGCATTAAACTTCCACTTCAGTTATTACACTTAGAAATCACTGAGAATAACACCTGCCTTCTAGTTCTTGGTTGGTTTTTTTTTCTTCTCTTATTTCCTTTAATTTCATCTTATAAAGAGTAAAGGTGCGGAAATTAGGGCATCTGTTTATGAATCAAGATTTGAAGTGGTGTGAATAAATAAATCTCTTATGCTTTTTATATATCAGTAAGGTATGATAAGAGAAGATTTCTCCTTCAATTACCGTCAGGTATTTCTTTTTACTTCTCATCCATCATACTAGCTTAGAAGAATGATGAACTTCACTAACTTTTTTTCCCCGTGCTTGGTCAATGCCAACACGGTAACTGTGACCTGCTCCTAGGAATAAGGCATTTATCCTTAAACTGATCCATTTTTAAACATCACACCAGTGTTTTAGATCATAGTAATGCAACTGAGGTGTTAAAAACAAACAACACTTCTCCTTCCTATGTGTTTTTTTTCTTTGCTGAGAGTACTTTTTATGAAATGAGCAACAGAAAGTTTTTGTTTGGATAAAATCTCTCCTCTTTTTTTTGTCATCAGTCTATAAATGTCCAGATTATCTACACATATTTTCACATAACTCCAGGACTGGCTGGAATTCAGAAGAGCTTAAGTGTCTGAAGTTCTTTGTATGAAATTAATTTTCTTGGTATACAAATACATTATAAAATAGATGGCAGGGTTCCAAGACAAAATGATTGGTAAATATGCTGGCAAAACCTGTCCAAATGCTTCTCGGGTTTCAGTGGCAGAGACATTGAAAGAAAATACCATATAATCACCAGGTTTTTGTGTTCCTTATTGAGACTGAGGACATCATCACTCTTCCCTAGTAAGAGCCATCCTGTTTCCTCTTCCATGTCCTAAATTTGCTTAGCTCCTTAAAGACTACCAGGGAGCTTCCATCTCTGTTTTCTTTCTATCACCCTGAATTTTGTAGCAGGCAACTGTTTCTTTTCTTGCCTTTACCTTTCTGGAGATTCTTCCATCCAAGTCTCCTGATCTTTCAGGGTTACTTGAAATAACCCTCAGCTGTTTTCCAGCCCTAAGGATATTCCAGGAGGTGACAGCTGAAAAAAGTGAGCCAGTTTAGAAATGTGGCTGAGAGATGGTGATGGTGTTTCAGGGTATCCAGTAATGAGTCTGACATTCCCGGGGTAGAAACTCTTCTACTCATCTAATATTATATCAACAAGTATTGCAGCTGAAACCCTAGAATAACTTGCTGGTGTCCTGAAAGTAAAGTGAAGATCCATTATGCAGGATGGGAAGTACTCCTGAAGTCAACCTCAGAGTTGCAATGTTCCCTTCACGTCCCTTTTGTCTTCACTACTCTTTAAGTGGTCCGGCCCATTGGCTGCTCTGGCTTTGAGGAAGGCGGTTGCATTCACAAAAAAATGCCCCAAACCAAGGTGGATTCCCTTACCTATTGTTGGTCCATGTAAAGAAGCTATTAATTAGACTTTCATTTGAGAACTTCTGGTTTTTTACAGCTTTAAATGAAATCCTACATAGCCCTCCACCACTTCCTGCTGAAAAGCCTATTGGGAACACCTCCAATATCACAGTGGGAAAACCCAACAGTGGTGACCTAGTAAAAAAAGTGGTAAGTTAGAACTGCTTTCCTGTATTACAACTTTGACTGCGTTGGTTAACAGATCTCTTGTGACTCTCAAGCATTTGTAAGGCAAGTTATTTGAAGGACGAAAGGATGAAAAGCACTACTCAAAAATACAAGGCTTTTTTCTTTTAATTGCATACTCTAATTTAATTAGGTAATTTAGACTGCTGTCAGTTCTGAAAAGCACTTTTTTGTTTTTTTCTAAACTTTGATCACATCTATCTTCAATTTTCTGTATTTAGCAGGTGGAATCAGGATATTCTACAATTTAGTTTCAAAAGCACTGGAAAGTGGTTCAAAGTCCAGTGAGATTTACATAGTGAAATATTGCCAAAGTCTTTAGAATTGTATTTTTTTACCTTCATACACACAGTACCTCTCGGTGTCTGTGCTAATTTCCAGGCAGAGGAAACTTTTCTGTAGATGAATGAAGCTTGCTTTCTTCAGCTCTTTCCTTGTTGTTGCTTTCTACTGGCCCTGTCAGAGCCTGAGTAGACCTATCTATTTGGGAAGGTAAGGCTCTGCTCCTCGCTCCTGAGAGCATAGTAATGGTAGATGCTGTAGCTGTGTATCCTCTATGCCCTTTGACACAGATTTACAAAAGGGAGTTAAAATAAACTAGAAAACAACAGTAGAATTTCCAAATATTGGGTGCTGTGATGGCAAGAATGGCAGAGAATCTTGTGGAAACCCCAGGCTGTAAAAAGATCAAATCAAATCAAAAGCCCTCACTAGATGGACAGCTGCCAACAAATGTCTTTGTGGCTACCTCTGCTAATAGGATAAAGGGGGTTTTAAATGTCATGATTGAAAAGGCTATTCGGAGAGGTCCCATCTTTTCTGGATAATGCTGAAAAAATAATTTCCAATACAAGACATTAAATAAAATTTTATACAATAAAACCCCCAAACTTCTACAATGTCATCCAGGTTATTGTGACAGGCATGTGTAAGCTTCAGAGGATTTTTTTAGGAAAAAGACTGCATCAAATCCACTGAAACATTTAAGTCTTATCTTTGGAAAGATAAGAACTTCTGTGCTTCTGAAACTAGTACTTTTTGTCAGTGGAAGTGATTAACCAGCAACAGTAGAAATTCTTGACTGTAAGCAGCAGTTGGCACAGATGTCTTCCTTTTCACACAGAAGAGGAAAATTTGAGGTATGAGGATAACATCCCCATCTGAAAGTGGCAGGTTGTTTTCTTTCTAATCAGAATCATTTGATCAGGAACATTGATTTGGGGACTTAATCAAGGGTCAAAATTTTGTAACAAACTACATCTAGGTATTTTCTAGGTGGGAAAAATCAGAGAAATTGTTTACCAGTTTCAAGCACATGTATCCCTAATTAAGTAACATGACTGTTCAGACCTATTTAAAATTAATGGTTCAAAAAGGATACTTTTGAACCCAGATCCAGCACTCTTGATTTACCACGCTATTCCACAAGCGGCTGTACTTGTTCGGCGGAGCTGGCGGTGCTTTATGGCACTGGCATGGAAACAAACAGCAGGAGGCAGAAAGGATGGTAACTTGTTAATCCATTACTGTGGTCCAAGCCCTTCAGACATGGCACATGTTCCCCTCTGCTGACTCTGCTACAGGGTAGTAATCTCTGGCAGGGTCAGGATGGGCAGCTGGGTAGGAGTGACGCCTTAATCTGCCAGAGAAAGATTCACCACGGTTTATCTGTTAGACCTCTAGGAAACATACTTAGATGCCTACTTTAATGAGAGCTAATGTTACTTGCAAGAGACGCTGTGCTGTGTGAGTTGCATCAATGTCATGTTTTCTGCTTTAACCCTGTTCAAAGTGTTTCATCAGTCAAATCAAAATGGAAAATGTAACTGCAGTAGTTGGAATCCTATGGGCAGTGAAATTGTACATTTGTATGACTCTCCTGAATTTGGCTCTTAAGCCCTGACTCCCATGTAGTAGGAAAAGAGGGCTGGGTCATACCTAATGCACAATTTAAGCTGTGATTCAGGTAGTCAGTGAGGTTATTTACATCTCCTTCTATGTCTAACAAGACTTTAAAATGCTGGAACACACCATAATACTGATTACATCATTCTCAGACCTACAGAAACTCTTGTTTTTCCTGTCTGTAGGATGTGATATAATTTAACATAAGAAACGCATCATTTAAACAAGATCATTTTTGTTTCTCAGGCTTAAAGAAATAGCTTTTTTCTTTTGAACCTTTGTAGGAGTTGGATCATTCAGAACAGGGTGGAGTGCCTCAGCTAGAACCTGTACTACCCCCAAGGTAAGTGTAATTCCTCAGTGACTCACTTAAGTGATGTTTCTGAGTTAGCTTGCCTAGTTGGTCTCAGTGCAGACACCACCAACTCTAGTCCTAACTCAATAGGTTTGGGTAGGTAGTATGCTCACTAATAAATAGGCAGGACCAAGTTGCTAGCCGATTAATACTTGTTTGTACATTATTGGTATGAGCAGGGAGATATAGGAGGACAGCTGTTTGGCTCTTCAGCTAATACACAGTGGCTGCTGACAGTCATTCCTTTCTGCATCTTTAACCTTTTCACCCACAGCTGAACATAGAACATCCCCTCCTGCATGACCTTTTGATCAACAGCCCTTGCACTTGTGGCAGGGTTTGAGTGGTGAAGGAATGGAGGTGGCAGATGCTGCCACCCTGAAAAGGGCAGATGCTGGGCCAGCACCTTCCCAGAAGCACTGGCTAGTTTATACAGTTCACTTCAGACCTAAAACGCCTGTGAAGGTGCAGAATCAGTGACAACCTTGGTTTTTATCAGTGACAACCTTGGGGGTTTTTATTCTTTTGAACCAACAAGAAAGAAGGTCTGCAGAGGCAAAGTAGCTGAACCCGCCTTAAATTCAGGTCCACTAAATGCCAGAGGCAAACTGGAGGGAGATAAGGCATTGGCTGGCTAGCCCACTGCGGCGCTCTCAGCATCTGCACTCTAAATCTGTGGGTTTAAACACAAGGGTTTGTTCTGTTGTGTCAAGACAAGACAATCTTTTGGTTATTAAACTTAGTCTACCAATAATAATAATTATTCATTAATAGGAAAGAATATGGTAGTACCCACAAGGAAACACCTCATTATTGCCCCTTACGGGCTTGTTACTTTCCCCCGTTCTGTTTATCGTAACAGCATTCCTGATTCTCCTGAAGGTCTCTGGAACTACAGTAAACATTTTGTCCTTTCACTCTTTTGCTCAAATGGATTATTTTTTTTAAAGTAAGCAGTAATAATACTCTGAATTGCTTGTTAGGGTTTTCTTGTTTAGTTGAGTTGCCTTACAAATGTATGGGTTGATTGGTTTCCACATTTAATGCAGTCTGACTTGGAATTTCCCCTTTTGTGAATATTAAAAATGATTAGTTTAGGATGAGGCCAAGAAAGGGGAGAGGTGGAAGTTGAACAGAAGTGGAAAAATTTTTTGAAATTTAAAAAATAATCCATACACAAATAGTAATAGAGAACTCTTACCAGGACTATTAATAGAGCACTAGTATCTTCACAAGTGGTGGATGACACTCACAAAATATGTTCAGGATACTCCAAAGAACCACTAACGCACATTTGTTGTGGCTGATAATTTTTACAGACCCTTGAGGAATTCATGCAAGCAAATAATTAATCTGAATTACGCTATATGAAAAAAGGAGAGACAATTGTAGCAGAAACTTGCAGTAACTGGCCAAAGACCCAGTAACAATCAAACAATATTGTATTTTTGGAATAGTGGTAGTGCCAGGGTTCATAATAACAGAAAGCCAGAGTTTTGTGTACATAATGCTGGTTTATAACAGAGGTGATTTTTAATTGGCAAATTATTGATATGGCCACACTGTTTGATTCTAAAAATCATGGCTCGTGTGTACTGTATAGGCAGCTTTTTTTAATCAATGCTTAGTAAGGGGGATTTAAATGTTTTTAAAAATTACCACTGTCACTTACTAGTCTCTGATTTTGGTTTCTAAAGTACTGGGACACTAATGAGAGTGTGGTACCTCCAGCACTGCCAGAAAACTCAAGTATTTGCAGCAGTATTTTCCTTCTGCAGTAGACATCTGTTGCATAAAAATGGTATTGACGCCACTGTGCAAAGTGGTGTCATATGTCATGAGTTTCAGCAGAGGCCCAAAAATCACTTCGGGTAAGTGACATCCCAGGGAATGAGCTAGGCTGATTCCTAAAAACCAGCTAAATCAGCAGAGCTTCTTAGGGCTTTCACTAAAGCTCTCCCCTAGAAGAACTCCATCCTGAGGCAGCTTCAGACAAAGCTCTTTCTAAAGGTGAATTGCTGAAAGAATTCCTGCTTATGTAGTGGGCTCCCGAGAAAGCTGGCAGGCTGTTGATAAGTGGGAGTGGTGAGCAGAGTTGGAAATACGTAGTCAAAGGATCTGTCTGAGGACTTGATCATCCAGTCCCAGTGCTTGAAGAGTCATATATTCCCAGCAAGCTTCAGATACTACACACTCTACAGCCCAGGTCATCACGAGTCCCATTTCCTTATTGCATGCTCTATAGCTAGGGCTGTGGTGGAGGATGAGGTGGCAGGCTTATCAATATGCATATTTCTCTGATGGTTTGCCCAATTTTTAGGCCTGTGGATGGAAAAATTATACCTGCTCGACCTCCCCCACCTAAAGGTGTTCCTGGAAGGCCACCTCCACCAAAACTCTCTGCAGCCAAGACCTCCTCCCAGAAGGATGCTCTTTCACGATCTACTTCTGACATCGCTCCTGATAAAAAACCCAGCAAGTTCAGACTGGGACCCAAGAGAACAAAAAGTCAAGTCTTTAAAAATCCAGATCCAGCATTACCTCCTAGACCTAAACCGGGTCATCCCCTCTACAATAAATACATGGTGAGAGTTGAGATACTCTATCTGAGACTGTTGTTTATAAAACAGCGCTGGTTAAAATAGTGAAAAAGGTAGTAAGGTAGGTTACTATTATGTTGCTTTCAAAGTGCATCTATCAGCATAATCTTCCTTAGAAAATACTAATAGAGAAATAGTAATAGGTACTATAAGGTAATACTGGAGAAAGCAATATATGCATGCAAAGTATAGATATATGTGTGTGTGTATTTTTGTGTATATATGTAATTTATATAGATGTATCTTTAATGCATAGCTTTTGGGTTTTAGGGGTTCTTTTTACAGTCACCAGTTCAGAATTCTATTACAGAACGTAAAATGATGTTAAATAATTGCATTTGTGTATTGTTTTTTTCCCTGTATATGTCAAAACGCTTAATAAAATTGGGGGAGCACTAGAACTTAAAAAGTAGTTACCTTGCTTAATCAAGCCTGAAAAGAGTGAGGAATGTAACATCACTTATCTTACATTTTCATCCAGTTGGTGCCATGCCTTTTCATTATAAAATATTTTTTTTGGTATTGCATGTGTTGTTAGGCAATATTAAATAAAAATGGATCAACTTTACAGAAAAATGGAGAGAGTCTTTCCCAAGATATTTGAAACTGGCCAGTGGTCAGAGCTGGTGACTCCTTGAACCAGTGCTGCTGTCGAAAACAGCACCCATGCAACAGTAGCATGAACAACATCAACATTCAGCATGAATTGGAAGCTTTCTCTTGCCTTCTTTTTGATCTTCACTTTTGCATTTAGATCCTTGGTGGAGCAGAGGAGCAACAAAGAGAGAGAAAGATGTATCTTAAGTTGATAGTAGGATCAACTTTGAGATAAGGGATGCATTTTGCTTCCTCTCTTATGTAGCCACAGCCATTTACATAAGAAATGCGTGACATACTTTTGTAGGTGATATTTTTTTCAGTAGCAGATCACTAGTCATTCCCTGTTCTTGTTACTGTAACTTAAATTTTCCTCCCAGGTTTTTTTTCAGTGCCCTCCATGACAAATGAATACATTTCTGTGTCAGTGTGTTGCTGAACATCAAGTACCGTATGATATGATACAAGTTAGGTGGCTAAGACACTGTTAAAATGGATGACAGCACCTGGGTTTCTCAAAGTGGAAGTTTGTATCACCAGCGTTCTGTTCTGAACGCCTTCCAAAGGAGCTTGTCCTCTTCCACTGGACTGCTAAATCAGTTACCTGTAGTAGGTGGTCTGGATGGTTCCATCTGACCATTTTCACTTGCAGTAGGAATTTCAGGTGCTCAGGAGTGAAACAAACTCGTCCGTTTGCCTCTGTTTCTATTCAAGCTGCCTGTGCCTCATGGAGTTGCCAAGGAAGATTGTCTTCCCAGGAACACTGGAGAACTGTCCTGTAAGGTAAGGCATTTTTTTCTGCTGATAAATATTTAATGAGCAAGACTCCTGTTGTATCAGGTGCTTTAGGCTTTTAAGGTTACACTGAGAAATGTAATAGTGGTTTCTTAAATCCTTGTGTTTCTTTAAGAAAAACAAAACAACCACCAAACCAAAACCTAATAAAGGTGATTTGCCTTATAGCACAGGGACATTCTGCTTACGAGGCAGAGCAATAGTCATTGCTTGGAGTGCCAGAAGGGAGAGGAAACTGGTAAAGTTCCTCTGTCACATAGAAAGATAATCACTGCCTTGGCTGAGTATCTGAAAAGTGGGCAGAAGATAAGCAAGTAGTTTTATGAAGTGCTGTACATGATGTATCAGTGAATTGACTTTGACATACACACCTCAAAGTATTTTCCTCTCTCTGCTTCTACAGAACCTAACCTGTTTTTAGGGCATGACTACATTAATATTAAGTAGCTAGTATAAGTTATGGCTATGATAGGTTTTTGATTATGATCAGAAACCTACATGGCTGAAATATATTTCTATGCAGTCTGTTATCTGTTGTAATTCATATTATTCTGGCCTTATCTTCGTCCATGTCAGGCTTTTTTTGGCTGGTATTTTTGTATGCAGTGAATCACTTTGAACATAATTCACGCGCAGCGATTCTCATCAGTACAGTGTGAAAATTCCTAGTGGGTGGGATAGGGAAGAAGGCTCAGCATTTTTAATATAATTCCCCTTTAAAGATCCCACAACAAAATTAATCATTTCACCTCAGCGTTATCTTCCTGTAAGCAAAGGCCTAGTGGCTTTGCTTGCCCCTCTGAAATGCTTGGCAGCCAGCAGGTGTGCTGCCCCTGCTCAGTCTGCTGGGCAGAGTTGGGCTGGGAAGTTCTGTCCAAGCAAGGAAGAATAATTCACAGCATTCACTACCAAGCAGCAGTGCAAAATTTGGCCACAACCCTTGCAATGAGAGTTGCTATCGATGCTCTGAATTTCTGACTCTCAGAGGTAGCTGAGGCTTTGTTTATACAGGGAAAAGTTGCATGCCTTCCCTTCCTTTTACTGGCTCAAAAGCAGATTTTGGTGAAATGCATTCTGGTTTACATTGGCAAAAGGCATACAGAATTCAGACCCATAGCCGCGTGACCAATACTAACTGTTGCTTCCAAAGGTGATTCTCTGATACCGGAACAACATTTTGCCCAACGTCAGAAAATATCTTTCAGAGTATGTCACAGAGAATCTCTGTTAGTATCTTCTGTGATTTATAAACTACTTGGATTTATTTGTTGTTGTCAGGATTCAAACCACCCTCCAAAAGTTTCTGACACAAGTGCACCTCATGCTGTAGTCCTGCATGATTTTCCTGCAGGTAAGTAAATGTGAATATTCTGGAAGCTTGTTCTACTCCAAGACTTTCAAATGGGAATTAGAGCTTAAAATGATGAGGAAGCTCAGCCAATAAGATCTGCATGTAGAGCTGTTCAAATCCATGGGTTTAGCTATAGTTGGGCGAGTCTTTTAGTTAAAGCTAACTGGTTTATCAAGTATAATTAAGACTTTTCAAAAACTCATTCTGGTTTTGTCTGTGGTATTTATATTAAGTAGATTTTAGTTAAAGAAAATCAGTGAGTGCGACAACTACTGTTAACTGAAATGATGCTGTCTTACAGAGCATGCTGATGACTTGGACCTTCATTCTGGAGACACTGTTTGTCTTTTGGAGAAAATCGATACCGAGTGGTACAGAGGAAAATGTGGGAATCGCACGGGGATATTTCCTGCCAGCTTTGTTAAAGTAGTCGTATGTAGGCTTTGTATACATTGCTACATAAGATCCTATTGCATTTGTTTTCTGGTTCTATTCTACTATAGCTCTTGTGTGTTTAACTCCATTCTGTATTTAGATAATCTCTTTTCCCTCTGGCAGCACGGAAGACATATCAAATTGTTTGTATGGTATTAGAAAGATGCTTGATTTGGCATGACCGACTTGTGTAATGGGGATTATTTTGCTGTTAATCTGAAGCCAAGTGAGAAAATCGTGGCCCTTACCAGATTCTCTTTGTTTACCTGGGTAGTTTCTCAGGGTCTACAGAGAAGATTATTTTTCACAACTGCATGTAAGGATCAACACCAAGTAAGATGGTTGCTTTTTGTGCCTCCTTCAACCCCCCAGCTTCCCTCATTTTCCTTGTCCCTTGAACTGTGCTAGAATCACCAGTTTTATAGCCACGTAGTGAACTAGGTCAGGGCAGCAGTTGAGCCCAATGAAACATGTTTTTTTGTTTTCTCCCTAGAATATTTTTTTTCCCAGCTGGATCAATTTGCCTAAGTGGCTTACTAAGTGGCTGCACAAATGGTTGTGCTGGCACAGTGCAAGGAGATTGTGTTGTTGCAAATGAGCAGCTTAAAGCAATCCTGTTACTGAATGTGACACTTGATGGTAAATGGCAGGCAAGAGACAGGTGCTGTTTTGGAGCCCCATAGCAATTAATTGAGTGCCTCATCTTTAAAAGAGATACCGTATGGTTCACTGCATCAAAAGCTGGGTCAAATCTGTTGCAAGCCTGAATCTGAGATTGAAGTCCATTTTGTGACAGTAGAAAGGGCTGTCCCGTTGGGCTATCCACATCAGCCACATGGACACGGAGGAATGCTAAACTGACACCAGGATGCAGTGAAGGTGTACGGCTGGGCATTAAGACAGTAAGTGTCAGTGTCGAGCCAGGACAGCTGGCAGAGATGAGCGCTGCTGCTGCATGGACAATATCAAGTATTTGGTAACCATCAGAGAGTATAGGGTGTCTGTTTAGTTTGTAATGGTGTTATTGGAGAAAAAATTTATGATTTGAGAAGTGCTGAAGAATTAAAACTAAATGCAGGGGTAGTCATAATAGAACCATGCTCTATTCACTTTCACGAGAAAGATTTGTTAGCTAAATTGATTAGCTACTTCTACACAGACCAACAATTTAATTTAAAAGCTCTTGTTACTACTGATGGCTAATAGACAAAAGATTTTATGTTAAAGCAGTAGAAAGACTATTTGGGGTCAAATTCAGCATTGATACGGACTGATACAACTTCTTAAAAGCTAGGGGAAGATGTGTTTCAGATTTCTATTTTAGTTGTAAAAGGTGGTTACCATTTGAGTGCAAAACCCATTTGTTTCAGAAAAATTAAAAAAAAAGGAAAAAGAGTGCAGTACATGAGGCTAATTTACTGAGTGAATTCTCCTATTCATTCATGTCAGATTTGATCTTGATACAAGGTCTCAATACAATACGCTATATATAGTGTGTTTTACAGTATTGAGCTGGATAGTAGCTTAGGTCTGGACACCTAACAATAATACATGGTTATTACTTTCCATAGAACCTTCAGAGCACCACAGATACCAGCTCCTCTAGAACGAGCACTGCGAAGATTATTTGTCCTAAAAGGACAGCCAGCATGATTTCCTCCAGTCTTTCATGAAACATTCTCGTTCATTTTTATGGGAACTGGCTAATGCTATAGTGAGCGGTAACCCAAAGCTCCTCACCGGGGTCTCTAGCCTTGTAGTCGTATTATACATCCCACAGATCATGCTTCACGTCACACCAAAAATACAACTGAAGTCGTCTTATGATAAAGGACTCGAATGCTGTCTGTTTGATATATCCGTGTATTGATTTTCTAAATAATATTTATCCAATTCAAGTGAGATTTGAGAAATGTATTTTTGTTTGGAGGACAGCTGGCTACCAAAGCCCAGAAAGGATAAGTGTAAACAATAATTTTGTCTATTGTGATATATTGTGCTATAAATAATATAATAATATATTATAATATAATATATAATGTAATATAAATAATAGAGAGCAAATACCAATTGGAAGTTGGGAGCTAAATGCAACAATCTGTAGTAGCATCCAGTCCCATCTTCTGTCAATCAATTGTGCCACAAGTAGAAACAGTAAACCAGCTTCATAGCAGAAAACATTAAATAGTGCTCCTTGTTTGCATGAGACTGAAAAATGAGAAATCAGGCATACAAAACCAAAATCTACGTTAATATGGTCATCTACCATAGCATGCCAGTGACTATAGAGCGTCACATGGAGGTCATAACTGGAGCTGATGCTTAGCTGAAAACCAGATTATTTTAAGGAGTTCCAAGCTTGTTGTAGTTATGTTGCCATGAGCTTGAAATGAAAGATTTTACTTATTTTGTTGTCTTAATAGATTGACGTTCCAGAAGAAGGCAACAGGAAAAAAATACCCTGTTCATCACAACGTATTAAGTAAGTGAGTTACTTAAAAAAAAAAAAAATCCTTAAAAACGTATTTTCTTTCTCATGTCGATTTACTAGGAAGTAAAAAGAAAGATAACTTTGAAGCAGGTGTTATCTGTGCTGAGGTTAATATGGTTAACAGTTTCTTCACCAAAATATATTTTAAAAATTAAGCTCTCAAAACTGAAAGCTTATGATGTTTTGGTAAGACTCATATTCAGGTAAAAAAATTCTAAAAACTCATTTCATGGCTTCAAAAAATTGGTAGATCACTTTTATAATAAAAGTTTATCTAGACAGAGTCCACTCACTTTCCTTCCTCTTATGAGCCATATTAGAAAAGCACTTCCCATAATTTTTCATGAAAATTGGTTACAGAAACTGTGAACCAATCTGATTAACTTCAGCAGCATTGCACTCTCCTCTCTTTGCTCCTGGCCTTGTTACGTTCTTCCAGAATCCTCAGAAGACGTAACGTGGTAGGGCTCCTACTCATTTGAAAGAACAAGATAAAATGGGGCAGAATATAGCTGTACTTTAAGTAGAGAAATCTATCTAACCTTAAAAACTATAACTGTATAGGTGAATCTAAAGTTCCCCAGATCAAATTATCAAATGTACTTCAAGCACTTTCATTTCTGATTTGCAAGCAACTTGTACTAAGATTTGTGGGCAAGGAACAACTTTTCATGCTATTTTTACCGTATGACGATTTATTTGATTTTGTGGTCATTCTTTGCAGCAATTAAAGCAAATTCAGGCAGAGGCAGGAACTACTACTATCAATGGGATCATTCAGCTTGTTCTTCAGATAGAGTTTGGCTTGTCTTAATGAAACTTTTAAAAGCTTTTTAAATGCTGCTTCTGCAACTAAGAAAGAAACAAAGTGCTAGCTCTGTCCTGAAGCTTTTGCAAAGATCTGAGTGGGGGACAGGGGTGGGAATCAAGCTTCTTACGTTGGTTGTATGCTATGAGGCTACAGAAAGAATTAAATCCTATTATCACTTTTTTCCAGCACGGTATTTCTAGTAAATAAAAAATTTTCTTAGAGTAATTTCTTAAATTTATTTTATTAGTTTATTAAATTATTAAACCTATTTAAGCAAGGAATAAATTTAGGTTTTTCAGTATTATACCAAATTATGTAAAATTTATCAGATGCTGCACTGATATTTCTTTCTTTGATAGATAAGTTATTTCCCCATGCCTGGGATAGAGTTTACAGAGTAAAGTTTGTCAGAGTAGATAAAAACTAGCTTCCCGTTATGAAACCTCCATGTATTTGGGATTTGGGACAAATACACAGCGCCCACACCCCCACTCATGTTTGTTTGCATCTAAATTGGATGCTAGCTCAAAAAACCATCAAACTCTTAACAAAAGTGTATCTATCTGGACACTTACCTGGATATAGGCAAAAATATAAAATGGGAGAGGTAGCCAGAAATGAAGTGATAAATTTTTGGGGAAGAGAAATAGAGTCTTATGCAAAGTATTGGGATGCAGAATTTGCCCTCTAGCTCCTCCAGACTCCATACTCATCCTCCTCAGAAAGATGAGAACCAGGGCTAGACCCCAATTTTCCACCTGTTCTATCTTCAGTGCATTTTTTCATCATTTCAGTTAAAGATATCAATCTGTATTTTGCACAATGCTGTCTTCTTATTAAGTGGTCAATAATAATAAATAAGCAAAATAAGTTTCTTTTTTATTTGTGCAGAGGCCCAAGATGTGTAGCACGATTTGAATATATCGGAGATCAGAAAGATGAGCTCAGCTTTTCGGAAGGTGAAACTATTATCCTGAAAGAATATGTAAATGAAGAGTGGGCCAAAGGAGAGCTCAGAGGCACATGTGGAATTTTCCCCTTGAACTTCGTGGAAGTAACTGAAGATCTGCCCGGAACAGGTATGAATGCATTTGCAAAACTCTTCAAGAACATGGTTTTGTACTGGATGCATGTAGGCAGCATATAGGAGAAAAGTCCACAAGCACTATGAACATGGGAAGGAAGCAGAAAGGGAGAGAAGACAGATAAAAAAAAAAAAATCAAAAGGAATAGTAGCACTTCTTAAGAAGCTATTCTTAAAAATTACTTTGAATATCTAAAATCTCTATCATTAGTAACATTTGGAATAGTCATTGCTGCTATTCTAAGTTGTGCTTTACTTGTGTAGGTACAGGAGCAGCACTGAAGAATAAGGTGGAGATTTCTTCTTCCCTTCCTCAGGTAACAAAATTTTATAGGTGAGGGCCAGAATTTACATAGCAGTTTCATAGATTTACATAGACTTTTTACTATAATGTCAGATTAGCTGCACAACTTTAAACCTGAATGTAACACAACTCCCACGGCACACAATGCTGCATGGTCACATCTTGAATTCTGACAGTTGGCCTAAATTGACTGAATTCATAGCTTCTGGCAAATTAACGTAAGTAAATTTTTGTCCTTCGTGCTTAAGCAAATTCTTGTTAGCTCTATTTTAAGTATTGCTGCAGTGGTCTAATTTTGAATTTATTAATCCTGTCCCCTGCCACCAATGATAAAAAGGAATGCATCTCTGAGCCTAGACGAAATTCTGTGGTAATTGCTGAAATGCCATTCTAGTCTACATCTGCAGTGACACTATTGTCTGAGAGAAAGTCAGGACACCCCTGTTCCGTACAGCTGCCTTCCCCAGTATCTATCAGCTTATGGGCTCCATTAACGCTTCTAAAATTAATGCATTTCTTCTGTTCACTTGAATAGAGCAACAGATGCTCAGTAGAGTGGTGTGAAGCGCTTCATGATTTTACAGCAGAAACCAAAGATGATTTATCCTTTAAAAAGGGAGACTACATCCAAATACTAGAGCAAGTAGACGCGGAGTGGTATAGAGGAAGACTGAATGAAAAGGAAGGGATTTTCCCAGCAGTTTTTGTTCAGACCTGCTCAGGTACAGTGCTCCTACTAGATGGCAATTGATAATTCCTTGGGTTATGACAGTCACAACCGAGTTCTGGGACAACCCAACTATTCTACTGCATTAACAAGCCACATACCACCACATTCCTTAATATCCTAAAGCTAAACCAAGTGTTGAACCACCCTTTCCAATAATGGCAATATAATGCTCCAGTCAGGAAGCTGGGACATGATACAGATTCTGGGACGGTTTAAGGTGTGGTTTGGGCACAGGCAAAACAGAACCATTGAGCTACCTTTAGTAGGAATTCAGGGGTACAAAAGACAGCAGGAGCCAGGTTCTGCCTCAGCTGAAGTGAAACACTGCAGCACAGCCAAAGAGCTGGCAGAGCTCTAAATAGCTGCAACTGCTGCATCTTGGCACAAAAGTATTGTAATCGCCTTGGTGAAGCAAGGAACGAATGCTGCTTGCTTTCCTCAAGCTTCTGTTTGGTCCCCAAATCAGTGCAGTCAGAACCTTCACAAAGGACACAGAAAATCACAATTTGTTGCCCATAGTTTTTGCAAGTAAAGCCCTGAGTGAAAGTTGATAAGAAATGTAATTCCACATAACTGGCAAATAGCACACATTGAGTGCTGCTTCACCTCCAAGTACAAAGAGGAAGAGACAGCTTTTATTAGGTGTCACCATTGGGGGGAGTTCAAGTAAGTGAACTTCAAATTTGGTCCTCTTAGAAGAACCATGTAGTATAAAATAAACAGGCTTCATTTTATTCCAGTAGGACAGTGAATTTGCCAAGTAGCAGTAGTAGTAACATCGGGACACCCTGTAGCACACTAGAGTGGAGAAAACCTGAAAACAACAGGAAACTTCTCCAGAAAGAAATTTATTTCACTCCAGTCAAAATAACTTGTCTTGTCCATGTTCTGCAGCTAGGGTAGAGCTGTCACAGGCTGTAGGAGGGAAGAAAGGAAAAGCCAAAGCTCTTTATGATTTTCATGGAGAAAATGAAGATGAGCTTTCCTTCAAAGTAAGTACCTCTCTTGGCCCAATTTTCCAAAAGGTCTTATGCTCCTAAAGAATACTAAAAAATAAGACTTTTCCACTGTGAAGATAGGCTCGGAACAGGAAAGAACAACGCCTATAGAATAGGCACAAATACTAACACATTTGATAAACGGTATCTCTAAAAAAATTTGCTTTTACCACTTCTGTTTCATATTGGCAAAATCTTCAGTGAAGACATTGAAAAGAGGTCAGGAGTGGCAGAACTCCTCTGACTTCTCTGATCCAGTAAACAAACCTCATTTTGCAGTACGTTGGGTTCTTGATCAGTTGATGCAGTCAAGGAAGCCTCTTTTTTAACTAGAAAGAGGGCAGGGAGAAGGAGGATAATACTACGAGTGCCAGTGCTAAAGCAGCAGTGCCTCTAAGGGACACCTAGTACAGCAAAATCTAGAAGTTTGGCAGCAAAATACATAGTTGCCATGGGGACATGGAGAGAAATGAAATACTTGCTGGATGCCCAGATAATACTAAGAAGCATTAACAAGCAGCAGCATGCCCTTGTAGATTCAAAGTCATGATTGAGGTAACTGTGTCCTCAAAAGCAAGTTTCTGAGAGACAGCAGACTTTCACAGCAGGCCCCAAATTGTGCTTAGCAGCTGGAACATGCTATTTTCCCTTCTAAAACCAGCAAAACATTTAGTTTCAGCATTAGCAGCTTGCAATGCTGAAAGGATAGATGATTCTTTAAAGCAGAGAGGGGGAAGGGAGGTACTGGAAGAAAGGCCAGGGCCACGACAGTACTTCAGATGAAGAGTGTGGCATGGCACAATGAAAACAGGAACAAGTATCAAACACAGGACCTGCAGTTCATTTTGAACAGCCACACTGAGCTACTTAAGACAATTGCTTTCCTTTTGGGAAAAGTTTCCAAGTGCTGGAAAATATTGGGACTAAATTAAAAAAAAAAACCCAAACAACCACCCCAAAAAACAAAACCCAAGCAAAAAACCAGAACACTGAAGAAAATAAACCCCCCGTAACAAAACAGGGAAACACACACAAATAACAAGTAAGGCGGGGGGGCCTGTGAGCCAGCTCTCTAACGTACCTACCTACCTGGAGAGCTTAAGCAACACAAGAAGTTATCCAGCAGTGCTGTTTTTTCCTTCCAGAAAGTGGTGATTTTTCAGCATAGACAAGTATTTACCCCAAGAGAAGCTTTAGCTGGTTTTGGCAAACCATCTCAAAGAGATGTAACCAAGAGAAGAGACTGGCCACATCCTACTGCTATTTGCTTGATATTAATTGCTTCTGAGTAACATCAGCTCTGCATGCATTAACATTGATGGTAAGCTGTACTGTCTCACATTACTCCTTCTCTTACAGGCAGGCGATACAGTAACAGAGCTGGAATCTGTAGACGAGGACTGGATGAGTGGAGAGATACAAGGGAAGTCTGGGATATTTCCCAAGAACTTTGTTCAGATTTTAAAAACACCATGAAGTGTTGCCTGTCCTTGTACTCCCTGCATGTGGGAGAGAATGTTTTCTATCCTAAAGGCACAGCAAAGACATCAACGTGTTTTGACTATCAATGTTTTGCACTACTTTTTCTAGACAGTCATACTAGTATCTTGAAGTCAAATACGAAAATCTAAGTCTTTTGTGACAGTGTATGTAGTCATGCTTCATGAATGCTCTGAGAGCAAATACAAGCAGGATTTTTAGCAGTTTCCAACTAGGGAAATACTGTGGTGCAACACCATTTAAACTTAAATAGCATAAGTAATAAATGGTATGTTTACTATCTGGTATTACATTTATCATGCACAAAGTCTGCATAAAGTAAGCTTCTTTGGGCTTCTTTAAAATTTTAAAATCAAAATTTAAAAAATTGTTTTTAAGATATAATTACAACACTTGGTATGTACATCAAATTTGATGTTCAGGTTTCATTACTGCTTGACTTCCACATTAGCAGTAAAATCCACTTGTTCTTATGACTTAGAGGATAAGGAAAATAACTGACATTTTATAGCAGAAAAATACCAAATCTAATACTGGCAAGAGGGAAAATTCTGAAGCAAATCCTTGTGTAGTATTCTTATATTCTTAGCCCAAGCTGCTCATACAGGAAGATCACAAAAGTAAAACTTTTAAGTATTTTGCCTCTTCACGAATAATGTTCAAATCAGTATGAATCATCTTGCACCTTCTTCCCTTCCCCCAAAATCCTTTGCAGATACAGGTTTAGATTTTTCTACTGCGCACTATTCAAGCAACATCGTACCCTTCTTTCCCAGCTGAAGTTAGTTGTGACAAGACAGCATTTACTGAGCTTTCTCAGATCCCCTCCGTGCACTAGCTGCACTATTCCAACTATTTGCCCCTCCACCCCCTTCATGTAAGTGGAAAGCCAGTCTTCACTCCGTCTGCATTTCATTTGCCACTCAAGCACTGGAACATACTTCAGCAATGCTATTCCTATCCTTAACATGAAGGATATTATACAGCCTCGGTTTCAGCTTTCAGCAGACATGGGATTAGTTTCCAGTTTGTTACCACATACCAACTATACTGAGCATCATTATAAATGGTCTGTCGAGGCCTTAAGGAAAACACGCCTGGCAAGAGGTTACTTCAAGCAGCTCTAACAAAGGCATTTAGTAAAAAGCAGCAGCGTGACTTGAAAGACAAACTCAGACAGACATGACTGAGGTAGCTTCACATTATAGGAACTTCTGGTAGTAAATTCCTTTTTGCAACCCTTGGCTTCTGACGAAATAGTTAAATGCATCTTGATTAACTGTTAACTTTATCAGACAGGAATAGAAAAAAACAAACCTTAGGCTGCAGTTAGCTCTTTCAGTGCTGACAGTATTCCATCACTTCCGTACTATATAACAAAAAGTAACCAGTAAGCTGTTAGGATAAGTCATTACTTCAGAGAGATGCAGGTCACTAGCTATCAAGATACCCTTACAAGATTTTTCTTTGTGGTTCTGGAAATTCAGGTTGCAAAAGGGCCAAGAGCCGAGTGGTGGACAGAGACTGGAAACTAGAATCACCATGACGGACCTCGAGATGGTTTTGGCTTAGCGGTGTGCCTGCCTACAACTTTATCAATACGAGGTCTAAGTATTACAGCAACAAACACCTACTGCTGCAAAAGATCAGGGTGCGTCTAAATTGGTGTGTGAGCAAGTTGGGGAGGGTATCCCTCCCCTCCCTTCCCCATGCCCTGCATTTCGGTTACCGTCACAGCAGGCAGAAGCAAGCTTACAGCCAAAACTGACCCCCCCCTACAGCAGGGAACAGGCATCCAGTCTCAGTAGCAGACCGGAGCTCACCTGAAGCGAGCCCCGGGAACACGCAGCGCAGACGTGAGGCCCTCATCAGCACCCTTTCGCTCTGCAGAGTCACTGTTACGCCATGGTACTTGCAAATATAGACACAGGCGTTAGCCCTCTGGGTTTTTTTTTTTTCCTCTAGAAGCTTCATGAACATGGAGCTTTGTGTATTTAAACTGCACCAATACCATTCGCACAACTGGCAGATAAAGATCACGCAGTTTTATAAGCAGAGAAATGGTTTTCTACTTTCATTAAGGGGATTAACATTTTAAAAACAATTATAAATTACATGCTATTCTAGAGAGATGGAAACATGACAATTTGTACAGCTATTACTCAGTTTTACCATCCCCAACAAGTCGATCCAGAACTCTCGTGGAATCAAACTTTTAATGTAAGTCCACCTCCGAGGACAACCCTTCCCACTCTCCAAGTTCTCCTGCCAGGAGATTCCAAAGGTCAGTGTCTATTCTAACAGCCATCTCCTTCTAGAGAAATCCAAGGAAACAAATACATAGATAGATAGCTCTCCTGACTCCTGCAAGCCCACTCAAGACTTTCCAATCAACCATAAACCTTCGGTGGCTCACCCTGTTAAAACAGGCTTCTTCCACCATGATCCGTGCCGACACAATTCCAGAACATCCAGGGGGAGAACAGCAGAACCAAGCAAAGCCCACACCAACAAACGGAATACCCAGGCCCTCTAAAGACATACTGCATCATCGTGGTGGTGGATGAGGCTTAAGTGTACGATGTTTACTTACTGTTTGTCTGGCAGTTTTCTAAGATTTTGATACAAATATCAAAAGTAGAACTGAATTTTTATATTTTTTTTAATTTCCTCTTCCCCGTTTTTATAGCTGTGTTTTGACCAGTTGTTTTTGTAACTTCCACTGAATGTTTAAAGTCAGTGCCTGGCAGTAGATGAGACCACTGCTTTATTTTAATCATCTCCTCCCTATTACGCAGGGCAGGAAGAGCAGCAAAGCCTTACATTCAGAGCAAGGAGTGCCACCTAAAGGCTGCTTCCATTACCGCAGGCAGCTAAAACAGCGTATTTATTAAAACTGAAACAAGTTAGATGCTTGGCTTTGACAGCAAGGTATTTTCTTAAGACTCGATGCCTAATATCATCACCATGAAACTGCATACAGATCATAACATAAAATTCCCAAGGTGTACAGTACATAATCTGCAAATAAAACCCAAGAATGGGGTGGAGCACAAATCCTAACTGCAATATAGTAGCAAATTTCAGCTGTAACCCTGAAATTCAGCTAGACCCCCATGTATTAGTCTGATAATAAAAGCCTCATTTATCAAAACATTTTCTGTTTGATCCACCCTCTCAAAATATCTTCAGGAAGGAGTCTTTGTTGTGTGTACAACTAACAGTGTCCTAAATAAATCTCTGTTAAGTGCAGTAAGTTTATTATGGTACCTCTGTAAATTAAGAATGTATTTAACCAATAAAACTTTTATAATTAAGTCACAATGGCATTTTTATTGTATGCTGTGGAGAGCTGAGCTTTCCACTTGACAAGGCAGTTTTATGGATCTCATTCTGCTTACTTATTTTACCCAACAGCAAAAAAACCAACCCCCCAAACAAATCATACAATACTACTGCATCCCTTTACAAGCAGTCCAAACCCCTGAGAGAACCTGATGGCTTTAACACCGTATATTCAAGCCTTTGGACTCGGGTACGTTTCACACTTACCACCTGCAGAACCTGTGACATTTACTACCTGCAGCAGCCAGCTGTCATCGCAGGCATCGCCCGGGGCAGTGGCGCTCTCTCTACTCAAGTACTGGGGATGAAGACACAGGCTGACCCAGAGCTGATCGGCAATTCTACACAGACTTGTATGTGCTTTGCTGATCGCTGCTATTCATGCACAGTTTTTCAGCTGGTATTTGTAGAGATGGTATATAAAAGTTCCCTTCCTGCCTACTTTTTCCCCCATCTGAAATTATTTCATAGAGCATGCATTTACCCAGAGCTCCTATGTGGCAATGCCAGCAGTCTCCTGCTCCAAAAAAGTAAATTTAAAAAAAAAAAAAAAAAAAAAGCAAGCTCTTGTTCTTTCTCCAAACCCTCCTGGACTAGCCTTTTTGCATGGCAACATGCACTCCTCATACAGCTGAAGGGAAAAGTAACAGGATAAAAGACAGGCAAGTTTTCAGAAGTGAGGTCAGAAACACCACCTTAGGATTCCTAACTCTCCTGTCTAGAGAGTACAGGCCAGTTGCAGGATTTGTCTGATGAAACCATTGCTAGGCAGAGGAAATGCAGCCAACACACATCCATTAGGAGAAAGCTCTGACAGATCTTCCTCTAATGCAGGGCTTGAATATATGCACGTACATGTATGTACACACCTGCATTAAAACTTCCTGTAGTAGGTTCAAGGATTTTCAACCTCAGCACACTGACCCTAAATCATGGTTTGTTTTCCCAACTCCAGTGAAAAGTTCTCATTTCTGTTAGAGAAGGGGCATTTCTTGCAATTTATGGCTTCAAAAATGACTGACGGGGACTCTTGGAGGAGGATGACACCCACCTCACAGTACAGTTGAAAAGGGCAAAGCAGAAGACCAAAAGCAGCACTATTCCTTTCTCCTGTTCCAGAGCTCTCGCTACCCTTCCCCTGCACCAACTGGAAAAAGCAGAGCAAGTAGGGACGTATTTACAATCCAATAAAGACGGTTACCCGAGTATTAAGTCATGGGCTATTCTAATATCACCCCTCCTATTCAAAGAGTAACTCAAAATCACAACATGAAATCGCATCACCTGCAATCTTCTAAATTAGAAAACATTCATTTGGTTTATTACTTGCTCCAAACCGGAATTATCCACTAGGAAAAGGGTGAAAATCTCCAACACTGCAGAGTACTGCCCTCATGGGTAGCGACCCTCTACTTCTCCCCTAGTACCGTTGCTGCAACAGTAACATTTCATTACTTTCCTCCACTTCTTGTCCTAAGCCATTTCACAGCTGACTGCGAGAGCCACCACCACCTCAGTGACCTCCCCGAACAGAGTCCGTACCACTTTGTTCTCAGGCTTTAAATCACAAACGTGCGAACAATTCAATAGCACAAAGTTTAGGTTTGCTGCCCAATTCTAAACAAAACATGCCAATAGTGCAAAATACTCCTTGTTCTAGCCAGAAAAACACACTCCTCAACTCTTAAGCCAACATAAACTGAACAAGAAGCCATAATGTTACTGGATAATGGAAAAAGCGCTGTTAAAATTACTCGGCAAATCACTTAAGTGTGCTTTATTCTCAGAACACAGACCATTGCCTTTTTTATGGTAGAATTTTTTCCCCTTAAGTTCCACAGGTTTTTCAGCTGTGATTACAGTTACCCCTTAGTTCTGATAGAGGTTAAAAAACTAGATACAACCCTACCCTTGAGCATATTCTGCATTTCTATACTGCTCAAAACACTGCTTCCATCATCAAAATTGCAGCTTAACAATCTTCTAACACCTTTTGACTATCGGAGACCAACTCTGTCCCATGAGAACTTGTATCAAATTACCACCAAGAAACTCAAATATACACATACATAATTCCCAGGTTAAGTAGTGTGGATAAATCCCTAAGACTTCCCTATAATAGAAAAAAAACTCTGGAACAGTAAGTTTCCCTGTGTGGCACCCCATCTGCCCTGTACAGTGTTCCTCTTTGAAGCACCTTCCACCAGCACAAGCTTTGCACACACCCACAAAGTTTCTTTTTTGGGGACCAAAATTACTGGGAAAAACCAACATACAGAATCCTTGGTACTGCGCTTTCCAGCTTTCAAAAAGGACAACCCACCTTCTTCCACCCATCTCACAACACCAATCACAAAAAACAGATCTCCAAAACAAGTTCTTCTTTTCTTTAAACCACAGCAATAGGTTTACCTTACTAAAAAACCATGCACATATCCAGTATTGTCCAGTAGCAATACAGGCAACCAAACGTTAGTTCTGTATATTAAAACTTTTATTTTCCGTCAATCTTTAGTTTCAGACAGACTCTTGCACGGGCGGCTCATATCCATCAGCTCGCTCTACTTTTGTGCCTGCCTCATCCCCAGAAGGTTTTCCAGCACCACCACCTTCGCCATGCAGTTCCATCAGCTTGCCCACTAAAAAGAGGAATTATTACAAATAGTGAGAGATACACCTATTTAAACACTTTTCGATTACCAAATTGCTCATAGTATACAAATTAAACCACCAACATTTAATGTAGGTATGATCAAGTCTGTTCCAGAAAGCTCATGCAAGGAGATGCGAGCACTACAACTGACAGTCAGACAAAAACAAGCAGTGAAAATAAGTGCTACATAGTGAAATTGCAAGTTAAACTTTTTCTTTAAAGAGAGGTAAAGTCAAGAAGCTACTACTGCATTATATGGGAATGTCAGAAAATGGGAAAATAGAATCATTCCGTGTCATCTGGGACCGAAACATTTTGTCATCATTCATTCCCAAGCCAAAGGCTTTGAACATTCAGCAGCAGCTTCAGGCAAGAATTCAAAAAAAGCTCCAAACTGACTGATCATCGCTTGGCTTTCAAGCCTGAAAGTCAAATGCCAGACTAGAAGGACAAGCCTTTTTACTATTACAGCTACTTAAGCTTACGACGCTGTTTTAACATCTTTATGCAAAAGCAAACACATTTAAACTAACAGCTTCTCACATCCTCCACTAAGAACACTGAACATTTGCAGTGATTGCCTTACATTCAAACTTGGGCTTCTTCAGCATCTTAACCTTGCGGACATAGACATCATGAAGAGGGTAAATGGACTGACACGCCTTCTCTATGTCTTTGCCAATGCTGTCTGGGATCCTGAGAAATCAGAGAGCACATCAGTACCAGAACATTAAAAACTGCACCTGCTTCATCAGCAACACAGGCTTAAAAGAATGCTTAAGAATACAGAATATTCTACAGAAGTTTGCATCATCAATACTACCTTCACACTCTTGACAATTTTCTTTAAATATGTCTAGATTCTAAGATATTCTCCTTGCAATGTTGAAAGGGAGATATAGATACATATATATAGTGCAAATGCGCTCATTTTGAGAGCAAATCTGCAATCAAACTTTTGGAAGCAAACACACTTCGGAAAACTTCCTTCTATCAGAAGAACCCAGAACATTCACAGCCCCAACTGATCAAAATTCCAGTTCTAGTCTGTCGAAACATGAATCAAAAAACTGGAGAGCCCGATTTTACATTTATATAAACACAATGGTTGATGAAAGTCAAATATGATGCAGAGACTAACAGTGTTTGAAGAAAATGGCACATCAGCTTTTCAACGAGAGGCGCCTTGCCTGGTCTCTACCAAACAGTAGGCGAAGCACCAGCATTCCCCAAGTACTCAGTAACAACTGACCAACAAACAACTTAAACTGTATCAGAGAAAAAAGAAAACATGGCCAAAGCTTACAGCTTATTGACAACTTCTTTCAGGTCATTGGTTTGGACCTCTCGGGTCATGATTTCCATCATCTTCTTGCGAATCTGTCGAACCTGCTGATGCTGAGCATACGAGGTCTTACGGATTTGGTTATTACGCTTCTTTGTGAAACCCACACAGAAGAGGCGCAGTAGGTAACCATCGGTAGTTTTGACATCTACATGGGCTTCAATCATTGTCTAGAAAGGAAACAGTCATTTATCATCAATGTGATGGACAGGTTTCTCAAAACCACACACCTGACATTCATTAATATCCGCTGATGCCACTTCAAACACAGCTTTACAATGCATCAGTGGTTGCCTCCTCTCCTAAAGGCACTAGCCACAACACGGACCTTGTTCCTTACACACCTGCCATTTTTTGACCATGGAGCACATTTTATCCCGGGTGAGGTCCATTCCATGGAAGTTGGTCAGACAATTCTTGCCCTGAACGTCCTCAGTTATCAGTTTAAATTTACGGAAGGCAACCTCATCATTCTGCAGATCAGCCAGACTCACTTCAAATACACGACCCTTCAGTCCATCAGAGGCAATTTCTGTGTTATGAAACAAAACAAAACACCTTTTATTAACATTAGAAAAGTATCATTCAAATCAGATACCAAACTTCCATTCGATGTTTTCTCATAGTAGGTGACGCCACTAGCTTCCCAGCTCTGAAGTCTATATGTATCTTGAACAAGATCAAATCAACTTAAAGCACCAAATATCCTATTTTGTTAACTTTGTGAGCCTTCTTCTTAAGATAATTATATCAGATGCTGAGCACAAATACCAGTATACTGCAGATTCCAGCCCGTGTAACAGTTTGGGGTTCTTTCTAAGTGGAAGGGTTTACAAAGTATTTGGAAATAATGAACAATAATGAAAAGATAAACAAAAATCCACATGTGCTCAGCAGAGATAAAGCAGCAATAAACACCCAAGTCATTTTACAGCTCTACCTCTAACAGCCATTTTAACACTAGCTGACTCATACCTGGTTTACAGTGACCTTATTTTACTTGTTTCACATGTATACGGTTCAAAATAATGACCATCTTTGCAACTTGTACGTGCGACAAGAATAGTATAATGCCACTCTATTTAGCCATTCTACACAGCTAACCTTCCAAAAAGCTTCCTTTTCCTAAGGTGTGCCAGGCCATAGAAAAAACCTTTACTGTTCTGTGATACATCTACACATGCTTCCATTAAGTTAGCAATCCTAGCTGTCAACAAAGATCTCTTTAGCTAAAAGCTTCAAATTTCAGTCCCTTCTAATACAATGCTCTTTATGATCCTATCGTGACCAAGATGTCCTGTTGCACTGTCACCACATGTCCCTGTGATAATGAGAACTAATCCTTAATTCTGAACTTTTCTCAAACTCATCAGGTTACAAAAGCAGTTCATAAGAAGCTTCAGGCATGTCCTTTCGCATCTTATCCACAGTTTGGTACTCTTGTACAACCAAGGACCACGCCACATTAACCTCCCTGCAACTAAGCTCATTTATTTCAACAACTCTGTCAACTTAGGAACACTCACTTGAAACAAGCAATTAAGTTAGAGGTGCCTTTTTTTCTTTTTTTTAAATACCAGGTTCACAGTATTATGAGCAAAAACTATTTGTCAGCACTTCTTTAATCGAGTCTCATTTGGAGCTAGCACATGGAACAAATACATCGCCCTCTGCTGCATAAAACCCCACTACTCACTAGTTCCTTGAGTCCTGGTGACAAGTGTCTTCCCGATGTTTCGGATATTAAACATTGCTGGTGCTTTGACATCGTACCAGTCCTTTTTGGAGAAGGGATCAACCCTTAATTTAAATAAAGCAGAAAAGATTTTTTTACTGATCTTCGCAGATTAAACCGGACTGAAGCAAGGCCTTCCTCCCCATACGCTTTGCAAAACAGAAATGCAAACGTCAACATTTGGGGCTTTCAACTTTAACGTAGACAGGTTGACAAGTATGTGAATACAGACGGTCAGCATTACCCACTCCAGTGAGGCAGGCGTTCATTTCAATTTACTTCAGAAAGAGAGAAAGCAACTGCAGAAACACCATAAAGCTAAGATGACAAGAAAAAACCCATACAGCGCTACGGTTCCGGCTACCGCTCTTTAACCAACTTCCCCACGAAGACCACCCCCCCGCCCTTTCATTTCTTGAATTTAACAGCTAAAAGACACCAACCAGACACAACGAAGCCTGCACCAACACCACCCCAGCACCCCCCGCTTCTACAGCGAGCAAACTACGCCAGACCTGCGCCCGCAGGATTACAGCCAGGGCCGAGACCAGGACCGGAGCCGGGTCTGGCCCTGCCCTCCCACACGCCGCACGGCGGCGGAGCGCTCCCCACACCGAGGCCCTTCCCAGCGCCGGGGCAGCGGGCACACGGCGGGGCTGCAGGAAGCCCGGCCCGTCCGGCACCCGCGCTCTCACAGCGGCACTCCGTCCCGCGTTCCCTCCACCCCGCCAACGCAGCTCGCCCCGCGTCGAGGCGAGGCCCGCACCCGGGCCGCCGCCATGACAGCAGCGGCCTACTCCCATCCACCGCCATCCGCCCTCCATCCACCGCCATCCGCTCCCCATCCACCGCCATCCTACCTCCCCGGCGCCCCGCCTGGCGCCCCCGGGCCCCGTCCCTTCCTCTCCCAGCCGCCCTTACACTTTTTTCTTGGCGCCTTTCTTGCCGCCCTTGGTGAGGCGCTTGTTCTTGCCGACCGCCATGATCCCGCCCTGCCGACGAAAAGACCGGAAGCGCCCGCTCGCGCGAGATTATACGAGAGCGGGGGCTGGCGCGAGAGCGCTCTCGCGAGAGCGGGGCCTTACCCCAGCGGGACGGAACCAACAGCGCGGGGGGGAAAGGGGGGGAGGAGGAGGGCGCTACCACCCCGACGCGGGGGTGCGGCGGCCGCCCTGCGGCTTCTATAGCCCCGCCGAGCCCAGCAGTGCTGTGCGGTCCTGTCCTCTCCCCGAGGGCTTTTTTTTTTGGCGGATTTGGGGATGTTTCTGTGCACCCTGAGGTCTTGGTACGCTTTAGCAGCACATCACTTTTGGCCTTTCTGTGCCTCTCGTGGTATCCCGGGCCCCTCCTCGTGGCTTTTGGGGTGCTGTGGTCGGGGTTGACAGGGTGGAGGAGGAGGAGGCCGCCATTCTGTGAGGGCTGAGGGGGAAGGAAAGCGAGCAGAGGTCAAACCCCTGTTGTCTGCAGAGGAGGAGGCCGCCATCAGCCCGCCTGCGTGGGCAGGGGTGGGAGAGGGGAGATGGGGTGCCCAGGCCAACGCCAGGCAGTCGGGACTCCCGTGGGACGAGGGGGGACCACGGGTTGTGGCTTCCCAGGGATCCTCACAGCAACCTCTGGGAAGGATGCGTGAGGGTCATCCAGGTAGGGTAGGCTCTGGCGCAGGAACCCTTGCCAGGCACCCAGGCTTGTTCCTTCTCCTGGGAACACCATCCCCTTACCACCCACAGCAGGGCAGTGGAAGGCAGAGTGTGGCCCGGAGGTGATGTTGACGAGAGCCCCCATCCTGCTTCCATGCCCGGCAGGAGCAGGTTCTTGTCAGCCTCAGGGAGTCAGCAAGAGGGCTGTGCTGATCTTCCATCCCTTGGAGGTTTTGGCCAGGCGGCCGTGCTGTTCCCACCGCAGCGGCTGCGTGGCTTTAGGAGGATTTGTCGAGAGGCTCACGGAGCTGTAGAGGTGACACCACAGCCCAGGGCAGGGCACTCTCCACCTACATCGTAGCCAGTCTTAGACCTTTTCCAGCTCTTTTCGAGAAGGTGGTGCCCAGGACCAAGCCTACCCCAGGCTGAAGGACACGGTGGGCCCGGGACAGACAGGGGGACGGCTCTGTGCTGTCCCTGGGGACAAGTAGGTCAGGTCTGACGGTGACACACACTCAAAGGTTGCATCTCTCAGCACACCATGGCTCTAGTGCTAAGGCCCATTTGTGAAGTGTCACCATCCGGTGTCATTGCCCTCCTTGAATCACTGGCGGGGTCAAATTTTGCCGCTCCTGCAGAAGAAGGACAGCTGAGGGTTCCTGTCCACTTTCTTCCTCATCCTCCATTTGTCACTTCCCATCACAGCCTCTATCATGTCTTTGAAGAGGAGGATGGAGACCGCTTGCACTCAGCGGTGACAGCCTCTCCTGGGCACTGTACGCCTCTCCCCCTGGAGGGTACACGCTCTCCTTGGGGCTCCATCAGGTTCTCCCTGATGGTCAAGGGAAAGGGGTGCGTTTGTGATGGGCTCAGCCTAGCTGCTGGCTCTTTGTTTGTCTCTGCTTCAGCGGAGCAGCCGGGAGCATGTGAGGAAACAGTGGAGCAAAATGCATCCTGGCATTTCCCGGGGGTATGAACTTCCCTGCAAGGGTGTACAGGGGGAAGGGACACGTAGCTCCTGAAGCAATGCGGGGCAGCTGTGGACATACCACATCATCCAAGAGGGGCAGGAGCATTTGTCAGCTGCCCCAGAGGTGATGCTGACATCCTGCCCCTCCACCAGGGAAGCAGAAGGCATCTTGGCCTGCCACCCAAGGGGACCCAGGCGTCCTGCTCGCCATGGCGCACGTGGCCCGAGGCCAGAATGCACGGTCCAAGGCAACATGGGGAGGGGGCACCCAAGGGGACATGCGCAGCCAGTCACGTGGTTCGTTAATGACTACCTAATGACCTTGGGAGGGCCTCGAGGGGGAGTGGGGCCTCCTGGATGCCCAGCTCCCCCCCAACACATCTGCTGGACTTTGCTCTTTGCCCTGCCTCTCCTCCTGGATCTTTGCCCATTGGGCCCAGCTGGGGCCAGTATAAAAGAGGCACAGAGGAGTGGGAGGGATCCCGGAGACCCTGAGGCCATAAGGGAAACTGAGGCACACACAGAGAGGTGCAGGTGAGGGATGCGTAAGGGGACCAGAGTGTCTGCGGGAGGGGGACTGTGAGGAACACAAGCATCCAGTGGGGGAGGGAGGATACGTAGGGGATCTAGGTGTCGGGGCAGGGGCTGGATCTATAGGGGACCACGGGGTCCGGGGTGTGTGTGTGTGTTCCACTGGGGACCCAGGCTTCTGGGGAGTGCAGAACTGTAGGGGATCCTGGTGTCCATAGGGTGTTCTGTGGGGGACCCAGGCATCCAGGTGGGATCCACAGATTGGGGGGGGGGGGGGCGTGTTCCATGCATTTAAAGGGGATTTGTAAGGGACGCAGGTGTCTGAGCGGGGGAACATGTAGAGGAATTGAGTGTCCAGGGTGGGGTTTCCAATCGGGGGCCCAGAAGTCCAGATGACCCTGACTCCCTTTCCACAGGTGCCCATGGCAGGCTGGGCCCTCTGCACAGCCCTGGTGCTGGCAGTGCTGGCAGGGGCGGTGAGCGAGACCCGCTATGAGAAGTTCCTGCGGCAGCATGTGGACCACCCCCGGACATCCGTGCTCGCTGCCCACCGCTACTGCGAGACCATGCTGGCACGCCGGCGGGTGACGGCCCCGGAACGGCCTTGCAAGCCCTCCAACACCTTTGTGCACGCACCGGTCGAGGAGCTGGTGGCTGCCTGCACCCAGGCGCCCGACGCAGCGGGGCTCCGCAGCACCCCGACACCCATGGGCCTCACAGCCTGCCGCCTGCGTGGGGGGAACACCCGGCCTCCTTGCGCCTATCGGGCTCGGGAGCTCCAGCACCACGTCCGTGTCATCTGCCTTGATGGGCTGCCTGTGCACCTCGCTGGCACCCACGCACCCCCCCAGTGAGGCTTGACATGGTGAGGGAGGGGGGGGCTGTAGGTGGGGATGTGGGTTCTCCCTCCCACTGGGGGCTGCGTTAGGGCCTGCAATAAAAGAGGTGCCATAGGTCTGGGCTCCGACATCAGCTTCTGGGGGGGGCGGACACTATGATCCTACCCCTCTCCGGGTGTCCCTGAGCCCCCTTGGGAGCCCCCCGCCCGGTCCAAGGTGGGCC
>JANZLQ010000007.1:1841741-1874941 GCA_026212715.1 Elanus axillaris
CAATGTGGGCCTGGCCCCCCCCCCAATGTGCCTCATAAACCCCTGGGTTTTCCCAACCTCCTGGGTGTCCCATAGCACCCTAGAGTGACTGACCTCTCCTGTGCCCCGTAGACTCCCCTTTCCTGGGAGCTCCACAACTCCCCCATAATCCCCCCAGGGTCCCCCTGATCCCCTGGAAGTGCACCCAACTCTCTGCCCTGGTATCCTGACCCTTTGGGTGTCACATTGCTTTCCTGGATGCCCCATAGCGCCTGCAGGGTCTACCAACCTCCCGTGAGCCTCATAACCCGCTGGGTACCCCCAGCTTCCCCCATGCCTGCCCCCTAAACCCTCACGTGCCCCATGGTCCCCTCTCCCACATGCCTCTGACCCCATCCGGGGCCTTTCTGGGGCTGAGGCTGATCCTGGACCCCCCTGGCACCCCCACGGAGCCGAGCACCGGCTGGGACCGCACACAGCCTCAAACCAGCACCCCACGCACAATGAACACGCACAAAACCACAACGCGCGCACACAAAGCACGCAACGTGCACGCAGCCACGCACCGCACTGGCAACACAAAACATACACGCACGGTCCTACACACGACATCCACACACAGCACAAACACACGCAAAACAAGCATATATGTACAACACACACACTCCATGCACAGGCATACACAAACAAGTATTTTGTTGGGTTTGGGTGGGATTTCATGTGCTTCAGCTTGTGTTCATCACCTCTTGTCCTGTCACGGGGCACCACTAAGAAGAGCGTGGCTCCTTTGTCTTCATTCCTCCCCATCGGTATGTACACGGAGAAGCTCCTCCGCCTGCCTGAGCCTTCTCTTCTCCAGGCTGAACGGTCCCAGCTCTCTCAACCTTTCCTCTTAATCAGAGGTGCTCCGGTCCCTTCATCACCCTCAGCCCTTTGCTGGACTCTCTCCAGTATGTTCACGTCTCTCGTGTACTGGGGAGTCCCTCACTAGCTCCAGCATTCCAGGCGCGTCTCAGCAGTGCTGAGCAGAGGAGCAGGCTCACCTCCCTCCGCCGGCTGGCAGCGATGCCTAGTGCCTCTTTGCTCTGTCCTATTGCCAAGGGAGCCCCGAGGACTCCGATGGAAGTGCTGGCATCCGGGTGCTGTGCCGTGCTGTTGTAAAAAGGCTGCCCAAACGCAGTCAGAAATTGTAGCTGAGGAGGAATTGAAGGGCAGCAAATGGTCTTCCTGATCCTTTTCAATTTCTCCCTGTCCAAGATGTCCCTTCACATGCCTTGAGCAACTCAGGTGCTCCTTTCCTGGAATTCATCAGAAAGGCACTTGGAGGGACCTCCATGGACTGGTGAGCTCCAGCTCTAAGCCCTGCCCCAGTGAGGAGAGTTCTACTCTCTGCGTGCTGGAGAGGAATTGGGGTATTACAAAGGTTTTTGGGGCATTCCTGGCCTGGCAACTTCCAGCACATTCCCTTCTCCACCCTGCTCCCTCCTGGCCATGGGAGGAGCTGGATGGGCAACCCCTCTCAGGAGGGAATGCCCAGGGTCTCTGCAAGTACAAGGATTTGATCTCTGCTCTGTTTCTTTCTCCCTTGGTTCTTCAAGGCTTGGAGGAGGACTCCTTGGAGGAGGACTTCTCTTCATCTGTTCTCTGGCAGCTCAGATCACCCTGACACCGAGAGAGAAAAACATCACCACTGTGATTTACCTGCGGAGCCTTGCACTACAGGCTCTGAAGAGCATGGGAGAGGTGGCACCCATCTTGTGGAGCTAGCTCCGAGCAGCAGTGCCAGAGCAGCAATGACAGTGCTGGGATGCCCTGCGTGTGTGCTGGAAAGTCCGGTTTGTTCTGGCATCTCCCCTGTGCCTGCAGGGCAGCTCCACCCCTCAGGTACATCCCATCCCATTACTGCACTCTTGGTTCACCCCTCTGCTGTGTTTTCAACCCCCTGAGAAGTGACTCTGCTTCTTCAGCATATGTTAGTGTCTGTTCTTTCTGAAGGCTAAAGGGGAAAAAACCCTCAGCCACAACAGAACCAGGATCATCCTGAGGGTGTTAGGACATCCACTCTTTCCGGCAGCCAGTGCACACCATACCCAGGTACTTTATCTCTAAGGCAAAGCACCAGTTGATCTGCTGGCTTCAAAACAAGGATCAGAAAAGCTGTAGTCACTCCTGCCATCTCCAAAAGGAGACGCCAGGACAAGAACTACCTCTCTGCAGGGCTTGCATATCATGCGTAAAGGGAATGGAAGGGGAACAGCATGCAGCCCTAGACCTTTTTCCCCATCACTGGCTACGGTGCACGGTCCTTGGAGCTGAACTCTGTGGTGAGGTTGGGGGGAACCAGCACAGGGGATGGTCTCCAGTGATGTCAGTCCCTGTTCTAAATGCCCCCAAAACTTAGGAGGTACAAGAGGATCCGTCTCCATCTGGCCTTGGTCTCAACCCTGAAAGAGAAAAAGGCGTTCCTAATTGGATTCTGCCTTGAAAATAAATCACTTCTTTTGCCGCTGCTGGCACAGGGAGGGGCACAGCGCTGGCCCCTCACCCACACTAAGTTCAACCGATGTGGCTGAGCTCAAGAGTTGCAAGGCTGTATTGCAGGCAAAAAAGTGACTTGCAGAAATTTAGTTTATTGCCAATTAATGTACACTTTTAATTACTGCTTTGGGGATGAAGAAGCACAGGAGATAGAAAAAAAAATTACATGAGAACTTAAGGAAATGCCTTCCCTGCCCCTTCCCCAGGCACAACTTCAAACCTCAGCGAGTGGGATCACGGCTGCCATCGAGACTTCCACACTATCCTTAAACTACTGGGAAGTGGTCCTCTATCCAGGGTGACAAAAAGGCCTTTGCCACAAGCAGCAGTGGGCCATTTACAGGCAGTAGTCAGCAAATCTGTAATGGCAACAAGTAGCAAAAAGCCAGCATGGGACTGATGCCTGAAAATAAAGGAGGGATTTTTGCATTTTTGTGTTTTAATAAACCATTGCATTTGTTTCTTAATTCCTTTCTCATTTAGGTACTTTCATCTCCTGCCTATCACAGCCAAATGTAAAGTTCCAAGGTTTGTGGTTGATTCTGCTTTATAACACCACAGGGAGACGGAAACGATCATCTCTGTTTTGTGGATGGGAGTTAAGCAGCTTTCCGAAGGTCACAGAGAAAGTCTGAGACAGGAGCTCTATTCAGGCCTCCCGAACCCTGTTGAATGGCCTCCCTTCCCATTTACATGCTTCTCTCTGGAGAAAAGACAAGCCGTGTCCATCTGACTTTTTCTTTAAAATAACTTTTTTTTGCTTTCGGTGTACGTCTTTCGCTTCGCCGTGTGTCCTGCGGCAGATCAGTACAGGCTGCATTACAACAGGTAACAAAACCTGTTCCCAAAACAGCACTATATTCCACCAAGAAAGCAGCTATAACCTTTTTGGATGCCAGCCCAAAGCTAGTACGTCTGAGTTAGTTGTATCTTTTCGAATTTCATGCCCAGAGTTTGCTCTGATAGCGGTCAGCCTGCTGTTCTCACCTGCTGTATTACCAAACAATTAATGACTTAGCCAGGAATTGGGCTGTTGCTTGTTTAGTGCGTGCAAATGAAGCAAATTATGCTCTCTCCCATGCTTCGCTAAGGCTCACGTGCTTGCTCTAAGATCACGCTTCCACTGCCCGGCATCTGATGGTATAAAATGAGAGGCATAAGCACCGCGTTAACATTTCCAATGCTACTGTGGGAATTCATTTCTACTTCTTGACCAGCAATGGCATTTTTGCAGAACCATAGCAGGGAATTGCTTACGCAGGCACTGCAAAGGCCTTCAAAAATATTTGCTCAGCAAAGTCAATACTGGGCTCCATGGATTTGGCAGAACGAGTCCTGTGAAACCAGGCTGTTGCTGCATGCCATGCATGCCAAAATTGACATGGAAAAAGCTTCTCTCCAGTGCTATCGCTTGCTCTTAAAACATAGCCTGCACAAATACAGCAAAATATAGCTGGTTGCTCTGCAGCTTTTGCTCTAATAATTTTTTCCACGGGGTTTTGGTCCCCGGCCTTCTTATAACCAAATAACTCATCCAAACAATGCGGTTAGCTTTCCAACATGACGATAGCTTGAAAAGCTCAGTGAAGAGTAGAAGCATTTGTCAAAGTCAGACTTGATATATTTTTAAAATAAAAAATTTCCTTTTTTTTTTTTTTTTAATGAGCACAGTTCTTCCTGTAACTTTAGGCACCAATTTTGCTCTTTTTATTGAAAAACAGACTAATCTAAATATTTTGAAATATTTGGAAAAGGAAGGGGAAAACCTTACTTCTTCTACCCCTCCAATATGTCATTTATTTTCTTCCAGAAGGAAATTCCAGGGTATTCCTCTTTGTATCCACACTGTTCATATGCCTAAAATAAAGCAGATATCAACTCCGTTTAAAAAAAGCAACCAACAAACATGAGCTTTCCATTTGAATTTGTCCAGTTTTTCTTGGCTGTATCTCATGAAGAAGAGTCAAGTCCCGTAGACTGATTTTCTTGGGCTTTTTGTCTGTTTAGCATGAAATACTGCTGGTGGCATTGTGAGAGCAATAGCAGCTGGCTTCACATCACCCTAGAGATCACTCTTCAAATCACCTCTCAAGTCTGGCCCAAAAGAGGACCTTTTGCTTTCTTTTATGGCAGATTTTTGAATGAATGCACACTTTAAACAGTTTAACTGCAATGACTGATTTCTACCATCATAAGTATCTCTGTAAGTCCTTTTTTTTTTTTTTTTAATTTTTTATTTACTTGAGGACAAATTGTTCGGAGAGAACAGAGCTATTCCTTTATCTCTGGTAAATTAAAAGACCCTGTAGCTTGGTCTGAGTGGTGAGTCCGAGGGCCTCACCCTCCCTCATCACTGAGAAGTGGCAGAACCCACCCTCTCCTTTCTGTGACCAGGGTTTAAATACTGGGACATCCCCACCACTACCCCATAACAAGTGAGGCCAGAGACAGAAAAAAGGCATGGCTTTCTGAGAAGGACTGAGCTGAGAGGAAGCGAAGAGAAAGAGCCGAGCCTGTGGGAGTACCTGGGGGTTTTGCTCTGAGGTGCATCCCGGCATGGCACATCTGGCAGCTCCAAGAGGCTCTTACCTCGGCAGCTCACTCTTGGAAATAGGTGGTAATGGCCCAAGCGTCTGGCAGAGCAAATAACCAACCCCAACTTCTTCCACCTCCACAGAAACCTTGGGTCAGAGGTGCTTGAAGGAGTCAGCACGGATGAATGCGGGAGATGGTTTAGGGGTGTACCAGGATGAGCACATGGGCAAGGGGAGCAGGGCAGGGAATGGGGACTGTCTCTGGTGTGGCTAGGATGGAGGCCAGGCAGGGCCAGCAATATCTGCCCCAGTGTAGCCCCATTCCTGCTTGCAGCCAACGGTGGCCCTGGTGATCCCTCAGCCCCATGAGAGGCCGAGAGGAAGACGACAGAGAGACCGTGGAGGCCACACCACCCAGACTAACCCATACTATCAACACCCTGGTGGGAGTTTCAAGCCCCACTTTCCCCAAAAGGCAGCCAAAGGGCATCTGGTCTCTTCTAGGTACATATTCCTCCTCATCGGAGGATGTCTCCTTGCCGGCACAGCCATGGACGGCCACGCTGTGTTGCTCCACATCCCTGCCACTGGCTCCATGCTCGTCCTCCTCTCCGTCAGCCTAGCTCGTGCCCTCACCGGGGTCTTCACCCTCCAGATGTCCTGGCAGACACTCTGCCACCTGGTTCTGGGCAGCCAGGAGCTGGACCCACAGGGCGCCAGGCACCCACCCCCCCCGGCTCTGCCTCCTTCCCGCTCCTCCCCTCGCTGGGCTGGGGCCCCTCCTGGTCATTTTGGGAGGGTGGAGGGTCCCCCCGGGCCACACTGGCTTGCTGTTCCACAGCCGTCGGTCTCCCCTCCGGCTCCGGCCGCATCCCCGTGCGTGGGCGACTCTGCAGGCATGGCAGTGCTCCGGGGACGTGGGACAGCACATTCCCCGTGTGCGTGTCTCTAACGTGCCCTTCCAGGAGGGACTCCTCGGGGAGCAGCTCTCGGGGGCCCTCTCCTTCCAGGCCAGCCATCGCCCTCTCTGCCATCATGCGGTTCACCCAGAACGGGGAGACATTTTTGTCCACGACCGCCCACCGCCTGGCCGTCTTCACCCAAACCTGGAACAAGAGCATGTCCTGCTGCTTGAGGAGACTTCTCTTCCAGCCCAGCCACTCCTGGTCACCTTTGCCTTCTCCGCCTGCTGGCATGGCCTCCGGCCCAGGCAGGTCTTTGGTTTTCTGTGCTGGGTTGTCATGGTGGAGGCTGACCACCACATCCATCCCTTCCTCAGCGCCCGGGCCACCTCCCAGGGTACGAAGCTCCTCTACCGTGGCACAACATGGGTGTTCACGCAGCTCGTCGTCGCCTACGTCCTGGTGGCTGTGGAGACCAAGGGCTTCTCCATGCTCTGCCTGCTCTGGATTTCCTGCAACAGCATCCTTCCCCTCTCCTATGGCCTCAGGCTGCTGCTGCTTGCCGAGAAGCCAAAGCAGAACTGAGCCTGTCCTGGGCGAACTTGGGTGGCTGGTGGGGCACATCCCTGCGTGTGTAAGCACACAGAGTAAGAAGTGCTATTGACCAAGCAATCTCATGTAACAGCATCTCCAGAGAACCAGGTTGGCTTTTACATCTGGGATATCCCCCAGCTTTAAGGGATGCTCTGGAGCAGGGAGGTGAGGTCACCATGCCGCCGGGCAAGAGGGCTTCTAGCAGCACTGCCTACCCCGTGTTTGTCTTGGGGCATTGAGTCTCAGCCTCATCTCACATCGGAAGCACACAACCTCCCCCACCAACCTCATCTGTGCTACCAATGCACCACTGTGTCCAGCTCCTGGGAATCCGTCCTTCACGGCGATAGGAGGCACTGGCTAAGAGCTGCTTTGCCACCTTTCCTGAGCACACAGACCACTGGGGGCCTGGGCACAGGGAAAGGGGCTGGCAATCTGCCTGGGGGCAGCCCAAGACAAGAAACACCCTTTTCCCCACCCAGCGGTACCACCGAGATGCATAGGTCTGCGGTACTCCAGCAATTGCTCCTCAGTGTTGTCTCTGTGGCACGCAGACCCCAAACTGTGTTCCCAATTAGACGTCTGCTGCAATACCCACCCCCCAACAAGAGGGTGACACGTTTGGCCCCCGGGGTGCAGGGTCGGTTGTGTCCCCTGCCACGCGGGGAAGAGGGATGGTCCGTCCCCATCACCATCCTTGCAGAGGATCCTGGGCACGGGGGCAAGAATGGTGCTGGGAAAAGGAGGGCTGCTGCCCATGGCGTGCTGAGGACAGCAAAGGCAAGGGAGAATGAGCCAGTAAAGTTCTCGGACTTGGCTGTGGCACTCAACTGAGGATTAGGTGTCGCTTTCCCCACAAAGGTACGCAGCAGAAATCCTAATGCACTTCTCCAGTTCACACACTGGCCTGGGACCCAAAACCTTGTTTGGGCTGGGGAAGAAGCATGAGCTACCATAGGGGAAGGTACCAGGAAAGCAAGGAGCTAAAAGTTTCTGTTTATACGAGTGCAAGAAGCCACCCACCACATCTCAAAATAATACAGCTGAAAATGCTACAAGACTATTGTTGGCCTCTGGTCTGCTGGGCATGCTGCTGCAGAGTGCCAGGACCAACACCAGAACCAGTCTTAGGTGCCCAAACTCAAGGGAAAAAATTTTGCTCAGGTCAGCATCCCACACCGTGCAGGCCCCGTGTCAATACCTTTATCGGTGTTTGTCACTAAACTGAAACTCAGCACTCAAAATTGATCCAGCCTTGGTTTATGTGGGTTGTTTGGATGTTTCGCTCCTTCTTGAGTCCCGCTGAGCACGCATCCCAAGCCTGGCAAGCCACTTGCCCCACGTATCACCTCCCTGTTGGCAGCACAACTTGGATTTGTCAACTTATTTCCTATATCCATGCTTAGAAACTGAGTCATCTCTTCATCTTATCTCTGAAAAACATGCTGGGCTCCTTCAGGCAGGTTCTCCAGCTGTTTCATCACTCTGCTGGCCCATGTGAGACCACATGCAGCAAGCAAGGACCAGACAGACTTTCCAGGGTGATGTGTCCAGGATGGTCCATGGGACAGTGGTTCCCGGCCAGAAGGCTCCTGTCACCTATGTTGGAGGGAAGTGGACCCAAGAGTCAGTCGCAAGAAAGCCAGCGTACAAAAAAAAATCCCGACGGCCGCAGTTGGAACCATCCCACATTCTTTCAGCAGGCAGGGACGTGCACGGCCTCCTCCCTAAGGGGATCAGGGGAAATTCATTGCAAATGGGTGCCCAGCCAAGGAATCATCCCCTCCCATCAGCAGCAACCATAGCCAAACAGATTAAAAAAAAATTAAAAAAAAAAAAAAAATCCAGGTGAGAAGCCTGGAAAAGATTCACAGAAAGTGTATGAAGTGTCAAAAAACCGGGGGAATTAAAATTCCCCCAAGAGAACAGGCTAGATCTGGAGATGAATCAAGGCTGGAGGAAAGCACTCATGAATTTCTCCCCATTTTGAGCTGGGAGAGGGGTAGCTCAGCTAGTGACATCCTATCTCAGCTAAGCTGAGGCTGGGCTCTCTCCACATGTCCCAGACGCATCCCTTCTCCAAGGGCTGCAGAACTGGTGCCAGGAGCAGGACAGCTCATCTCTGCCTCGTGTTGGGGTGGAAGAATAAAAGCAGCCTACAACCTTTTGGAAAATCAGTTTTTCTGGCAGCTATATGTCTGGATGGAGGGAAAGGCACCAGAGGGAGCCAGGCCAGCTTCTCCCTCTTCCGTCGTGCTGCTCTTGCTCTTGCATCACGTCTCTTGGAGGAGCATGTTTGCAGCACACCCGCCCCTATGCGTTTCTAATTCAAATAACAGCAGCAGTAAGACCCTCCCAGACCACAGGGCCAGCGGCCCTGGCCTTTCACATGCCAGCTCATCTCCGAATAAAAGGGTTAAATAAATGTAGACACAAGGGACAGGTGAATTACCAGGTGAAGGGAGGGGAGCTGGAGGGATGGGGAAAGCAAAGCAACCTGGCCCCGACTTCCCTCCCCAAGGCCTCGGAGGCAAATTGGGGATTTTCCATTTCATTAACTTTACAAGGGGTAATTCCCAGCATGCAGCATCCTCCTCATGAACAAACCCATCCTGGGCTCTCTCACCCTTTCACAATCAACAGCCTGCACAGCTGCGGCACTAGACGGGAAAGCCGTGCTGTATTAGTATCTAACGAATGTAACAGGGAGCTGATACTGAACTGCCCACAGTGGAAAGTACAACTGATACACAGAAACAAGCACTAATTCTTGCTTTTAAAGCGAGAAGCAAAACGCGTGCCAAAACCCACGAAAGATGTCAATTTGAAAGCCCCTCCTGGTTCTCCCTTGCAAAGGAGCATTAGGTGAATCGCTCTTGCTCCCCAGGAGAAGCAGCCAACCGGTCATCCCCGCTGCCCACTCCGGAGAGGGGTGGTGGTCCTGGGCAAAAAGGCTCCGATGCTTTAGCGGGGCTGGGGATCAAAGGACAGTCCCACCGGCGCAGGAATCAACTCAAGTACATTGAGTTCGTTAGAAACATGCGCACACGCAGGCAGGAGTTTATTAGTCCACAGACTTACCATACCAAAAAAAAAAATAAAAAAAAAAATCCCCCCAAATAGGGGTAGGTTCCCAGTTTTGCCTGCTCGCAAATTAACAGTGCTGAGGGTACTACACGTGTCTCGCGCGCTCCGACGGCAGCGCCGGGCAGGAGCCGAACGTGCCTTCGGAGCTGAGATTCAAGCCTCTCGCCTCTAAAGGGGCTGTGTACCTTTAGCTGCAAGGCAACTGGGAGCCCTCAGCTGCCTCCAAGACACGTCCGAGGTCAGAGCAGCTGCAGCAGTTTTAACGTGTGTGAAAGGGAGGCCGGCTCAGCAGATGCTAAGTACTGGCAGCACAGCCAGTCTTCCAGTTCAATGCTCCTCTCCGTGTCCACAGCCCTCTCTGCGAACTTCATCATCAGCAGGGCGCGCTTCATGTCCACCCAGTTCTGAAGCACCTGGCCGAGGGCTTCTTCGTGGCCGAGGGGCTGCTCGGTGAGGTCTTTCCTGGGCCCCCAAAGCAGACACTGCAGCATCCGCTTGGCCTCGGTGATCCGCACGCGCTTGATGGGATCCGCTTCCAGTAGCAGGTGGGCCAGCTGCTGGAGCCCGCGGGAGTAGATGGACAGGCTGGGCAGAGCAGGGAGGTCCTCAGGGCTGTACTCCTGCTCCCTGAGGTGCACCTTCTCCTCAAAGGGGTTGGGCTGGTGCAGCAGCTCGTAGATGAGAATACCAGTCTGGAACTCATCAAACTTCTTGTACTGAGAAGCTGACACAATCTCCGGGGCCAGCCGGGCCTGACTCTTCTTCAGTTTGGAGTCTCCGCTTCCTGGCTTCTGTTTGGCTTTCAGAAAATTGCTGATGATGAGGCGGGGTAAGTGTTTGTCGTCTTTGGCTTTCACACAGCTCATGGGGGGCTTGCAGGGGACAAGCAGGAGGTTCTCCAGGCACAGGTCACGATGGATGATGCCGTGCTCTTTGAGATGCTCCAGGCCGTTGCAGAGCTGGAGGAGCAAGAAGCAAACACGACGTTCGTACAGCTCAGGCTTGGCTTGGTGCAACGTCACCGAGTCCCTCACGAAGTCAGCCGTGGTCTGGCTTGGCACCTCCCGGGTAATGACCACCACACAGTCGTGCTCACTGGCAGCGCGGGAGGGATGGAGGCCATCCCCAGGCATGCTTTTCCCCGCATCCGAGGCCAGCAGCATGCTGGAGGGGACAGAGGCCACAAAATGCCCACAGTCCTGCTGGATGTTGAAGTGGACCGGCACTGCAGGGCTGCAGTACGAAGCAGCCACCTTGGACTCCTGGGTTTTACAAATCTGTGAGGAGAGACCAGAAGAAAAGTCTCATCAGCCAGTGACAGAGACGGGGCAGAGACCAGAAGTTCAGAGGTGGGTTCCTAAGCTGAGATTTGCAGGTGCTAAGGAAGACATCACTGGAAGTAGGGTGCGCATCGCTCCTTTTAGTACTTTAAACTATCTCCCGGCTTGGGGATCTCTCTTGCCCTGCAACACCCCAACCTTAGCAACCCGATGTCTGGGCTGCATTTCTGGGCATGCTTCTTTTGCCAGGCAATGCCCGCTATTTGCGGGAAAGGAGGAAGGTAGTCCTCCCGTGAGTAACTTCTTGAGATTTTGTTTCACTGCCGCAGAAGCGGCACAACTTGTACATCACAGATGTCATCGAGATTCCCTCCCGAGACTCGGGAGACTTTCTGCAGAGGGAAAAGCCAAGCCTGTGGCGGAAGATGTGCCGCCTCCATCTCTGGAGATGGTTAACGCTTGCCTAGATGAGGCCCCACACGACATGACATGGCTGGGAGGGTGGCCCTGCTTGGAGCGAGGGGCGGACAGAGACCTCCAGCACTTTCTTCCCACCTCACGCCTCTCTGCTCCGAAGTCCCGGAGCCACTGTCACGTCCTCCTCAACCACTCCACCTCCTCGTTGTCAGCAAGTACTCTCAAACCCCTGATCGATGGCTAAGGGAAACCAGCAGCAAGCTGTACTCATCAGCACAGGGGAAAAAACCACCAGAGAGAAAGTGGGAGCTAACAACAGGCTTAGAAATAAGTGAGAGTGTGGGAAACTCGAAGAAAAAAAGCATTTTATAATCTGGATTCTCTTAAACCCACATGACTTTTGTCTTCATTTTGTTCTGTATTTTAGCTTTATGACTGCATTAAAGACTAAAACTCGTACTCAAGTATCCATTAGCTTGTGGGGCCTTCTGGCATTTCTATTATACACTTTTTTTTTTTTTAAAAATTTATTTAGCGATGTATTTATATCTCACCCACAGGAATCGGCAACAGGCTGAAACTCAGCATAAAAGGTTTCAAAGCCTGAAGCGTGCCACTGCCAGTCACAGCATGCGTGCAAAATCGGACAAGAAATCAATTTTGCCTCCGAGTTAAAATAAATGCAAGAATAGAGAGGCGCTGGAAAAGTGGGCTGCTTTTGTATTCCTCTAGCAAGGGACTGAATCTAGGCACTTGCAGGTAATTCGCTCAGATGAGACGATACTGCGGAGATGGGGCATTTCAAATCCCCATTGTCCTCTCTTTTCTAAACAAAAATACCCTGCCGTGGCTGCACGCTTATTTTGTGGAAAGACAAGCTTTGCAGACTGCAGATTAACACAGTGGGGTGCAAGAAGACGCAGAAGGTCCCCAAAGGCAGAGGAAGCCTTCCAGCCTTCTGCTGAACAAGCCTGCTTTTTCCTCCCCGCATAGAGAAGACGTGTAAGGCTTAGGAAAAGGGGAGGAACTCCTGCGAGAGAGGAGTCTCTGGAAGAATAACTGCAACCAAAGGAAGACAGGGAGATCTTCCCCAGCCAGCCATTCTTCGTGACTTTGGCTGCACCAGAGGCATCGTCCAGGTGACAAGCTCCAAGTAGGAGCCTGGGGCTGGCTTAGTCACGCATCTTTAAGCGGAGAAAGAAGCCAAGGCCGGGAGCATATCTTGGCTTAAATCCTTTAAAGCCATTTCATGTAACCCTGGCTCCTTCTAACTGTTTTATACGTGTCTGTCTGTGCACAGCCCAAACTCTGGCTCCTGCTCCTCTGCAGGCTCCTTGGCTCAAGTCAGATCCTCTGCCCATTTTCAGCTCTCCAAGTCTAATTTTAGCTACAGGTCTGTGATCTCCTTCATGTCAGAAAATCTGTACCAGGAGCCGGGAGGGGCAGCTAGGAATCAGCCGGTTGTAAAGTTTCACAATTATTCCCTACTTCAGCTACCAAAAGGAAGGTGGCACGTGGGAACGTTGCAGGAGGTGTATGCGTGCGCGCGTGTAAACACATACACAACTTAAGTTCGCTTTACGCTGGCACAGGGTGCGGCCATGTTGCAGTGGTTTTGGCTTTGTTAAGGCGCTCTGCAGCGTACCAAGGGCACAGAGTAAGCCCGCATCACACGCTGGGCAGTCCCATTAAGAGAGTGAAACGTGCCGTTTCTGCCTTGGCAAGAATTTGTGCACTTAGAGCCATAGAGCTGAGCCTCTGAACCCCACCTAACATGGCAGGCAAGAGCAAAGGTATGTGCGTGCCACAGGGAACTGCAGATTGAAAAGGAGCACACTGAGTTCACCACGCAGTTCTCGGGTTTCAGGAGGAAAGTTGTGATGGATTTAGGTATAACACACAAGAGAAGCTGCAGCTCTGAGCGCCGGACTAGGGGTATTGGTGCAAGATCTCATCTGACTCCATTTTCGTGATTTACAGCCCCCCTGTTGGGTTGACTCTACTTCCTTTAGAATATGAACTAGCTTTAAAGCTATCACTTAACTAAAACGGCCCCTTGGGGTTCATAAGGGTGGAAACGATTCAGCATAGATTTTTTTTTTTTTTTCCTTGCTTAATGCATCTCTGACAGTGCTTTTTCAGGAATTACTTTAGGTTTTGAAAACAACCTGAAGAGTAAGCAGCAATGAGATGCCCCTAGGGTTAAGTCAGAATAGAAATGAAAGGGTCTGTATTCAAGTAGTAACATGGGTCAAGAACCCAAAATCCATGGGATGTCCATGGAATGGGTTGGATAAGCTTACTTACCCAGGTTTCAAAGAGCTGAACTATTGCACCTCAAGTTTCCATTTCAAACATGGATTCCGTAGAGTTACAGGAAAATGTTTCAGACCTGACCTTACACAGCACGTCTGGGTCAGGCTCGCATTGTTTAACCAAAATCTACAATATCTTAACGCCTGCAGTTTCAAGATCTTATAAGCATTCACATGGTTTCTGGGTCAGACCTTCCACTTAAAAGGCAGGCAGAGGCAAAAATGCTGTCATTTGAACAGCCTTTTTCATCAGCTTGTGTCGTCAGAGCCAAACGTCTCTGAGTTTACAACATCGTATTTGCACAAAGATTATTGTTTTTTTTTAGAGAGAAGCTGGTTGGGTTTCAGACCCTGCAGCAATAAGGATCTGACTGGCATTTGTTCCAACAAGAACTACTTCTCCAAATTAACCTTTGCAAGCGGTAGGGGAAAAGTGGCAATTTGGGAAGGGGCTTTGCTCGCCCAGCTTCACCTGTGAGAAAGACAAGCAGAGAAAACAGGCCACTGTGTGCCGATGGTACTTCTCAAAGGTGTACCACTAAGTCTGCTGCCCACTCGCTTTAATTCAAATCCGTACACCAGAGAGGGGGGAAAAAGAAGCTCAAAGCTTCAGTCCCAGCTCAGCTACGGACCCCCACGCAGCTTTGGACCTCATCCTCCCGAGTGGAAGATGGAGATAAGCCTGGATACCTCCTGGGTATGGCCTTACCTTCACAGCGTAGGTGGTAGAAGGGTCCTTGGAGCAGGTGGCACAGTAATATATTGCATCCCCCGAATCGCAGCAGGGCTTGTTGCAGGCCAGCTTGAAGAGCGACCAGTTGTTCTCACTGAAGTGCAGCTCGTTCTTCTGCTCCCGCATGAAGCAGTCCTCGCACTTGGCAACAAGGCGGCGCAAGGACTCGGCGTAGAGGGCCCTCAGCTTGGCGTACACCCCCTCCTTGCTGTCGATGTTGCTCAGGAGGTTGTGGAGCTGAAGGCTGGAGCCCGACGACACCTGGCTGGACACACTGAGCTGCGAGGAGGAAAGGGACTGGAGGTTTCTGCTGGGGATGCAAGCCCCTGTGCTCTTACCAGTGGCTGAACCCCAGTAGCTGTTTCCCTTGGAGCCTTTCTCCAGGGACTCGGAGGAGGAGAAGGCACCAGGGCGGCCCCCCAGGCCGGCTGGGTGGATGAAGGGAGGCTCCTCGCGGAGGCAGACGTTGCTCTCGGAGTGGCTGACGTTCAGCCTGGGGCTGGCAGCACCGGCTGCTCTGCCTGAAGACGCCTGTCCACCGAAAAAGCCATCTGGGGAGGACACCGTTCTGCTCACTGTCTTCTTCTGGGGCAGAGGGGGTGGGCAGCTGGGGGCGGAGGAGGAACCATCCTCTCCAGAGGCGGGAAGGAATGGGACAGGGGGGAATACTTGGCTCTCAGCTGGAGGGGGCGAGTGGTTCGGCTCAGACGAGCGCCCTAGGAGAGAGCAACACACGAGAAGATGCCGTGAGTGGCCCCTGTGGCCTGGAAGTGCAGGACCCGCTCCACGTCCCTGCCACCCCCACAGGCTACATCTCCCAGGGTCCCAACCGGGAACAAAGCAGCAAGCCAGGTTACGTCGGAACCCAGCGCACAGTCCCCATCTAGTCGTGACTGCGAAGCTTCACTGAAGGCGTTAGGGATTTAATCCAGTTTAATGCAGCAGGTCTGCAAAGCAGGCTGCAACCAGCCATCTAGAGAAATGCTCCCCCCCCCCCAACCACTCCCCTATGAACGGCATATACAGTAGTAAAAAGCTAGCAGAGGGCAAATATTAAAGCTCTGATGTCATCCACAGGGAGGTAAGAACGAAGCACTCGGGATAGGAGGACCGTCTCTTAAACACAGCCTGTCTCACCTGGGAGCTGCCACCCAGAGCTTCAGAAGCACGGTGTGATAAGGAGAGAGTGTCACGCAGCTCCGTCCCTCCAGCTCTACCAGAGCAGCCCAAGAAGTATACGCTAAACCCGTCTCTCTGCCTCACACAGGGTATGGGTCACTGGGCAAGGCCTGGGATTTTGGCAATTTCCATCCTCCTGAAAAAATCTGGCCTCCCCCCCTGCTGCCTGTCCTCCGGCTTATTGCCAGATCTCTTTGCTGAGGGCAGCCTGGCCCCACTACATACCGCTAAACCCCAAGCAGCTCCATGTGCTATCTGCACATGGATTGGGTTGGGGTGGCTGGCTTTTTTCAGGCAGCTGTAGCAGCTGTTTTCTTACCCTGGACAGCCTGGAGACAGGCGATACAGTTGCATGTCATGGAAGAAGGGGAAGGAAAACAAAAAGGAAAAAAAGATGATGTGACATTGAAATAAAAAGCAGTAATTTCAGGTCATGGAGGCAGAACGAATGAGGAGTGGAGGGGTCTGCAGGGCAAATTAAAAGAAGAGACAACATTTCAGAGAGTTTTCTATGCCACTTGAATGACAGGTAGGACTCTTGATGACCTTGAGGTCCGCTAACACCTTGAAAGGCGCGTGGTGGGGTTTTTCTCCAAGCAAGCTCAGCTGATAGCAGGATCCATTGCTTTCTTTGAACCCAGCTTCCAAAGCTGCCGAGGGGTAGCAAGCTATCCTTCCTCCTCACAAGGCTGCCGCTGCCAGCAGGCACTTCCTCACAGCGTCTTTCTGCTCGGTCCACAGGAACGCCCTGGGGCAGCTTCGCGTCACCCCACGGCGGCTGCTTGTCTCCCCCACAACCCTAGTGACTCACCAGCTCTCGCACACAACCTCCAAGCGCAGGGGCTCGGATCCCCGAGCTCCCAGCCTGTCCTGCTGGGTCACATTCAGGCTCAAAGCCACACCAGCTGTGCCAGAACAGCAATCCCCGTGAGCTGCTCGACACCTGGAACGGCGTGAGGTGAGGCCACGTCCCGTAGTTCTCAGCTACCAGAGCGGATGCCGGCACGATCCGTCCTTGTCCTTCCCCACCAGAGTTTGGTAGCACGACGTTAATTTTCATTTGTCCGCTCCACTGCCAAAGCTGCCTATATGCTCCTGCTGCAATACAGCCCATCCCAAGCAGGCCTGTTGAGAGACACCCCAGGAATGAGCAGCACTGATTTTGGCTTCTGTAGCAGATGAGGCTCCCGTGCAAGGCGGTTTCGGCACCCCGTTTCTGAGAACATGCTCAGAGACAGCTCTGTAGGAAATGTTGTGAATCAGCACACGTCTCTTTTGCTCCAGTTTCTGGGTGCTGAGCTGACTCCCATTGGGTCCTTGCCCCAGCTGCCTGCCTGCACTGTACACCCAGTCGCCGAGCAATTGACTGCTCTCCAGTTTCAGCTGGTCTGCAGCTGCACAGGTAACTGTGGAGCCCATGGCTCGAGAGAGATGCATGGCCCAAGCTTTAATGAAAACCCAGATATCTGCTTCACACCCTGCCCGGTCCATGGGAAAGATCCCCTCTGCTAAAACCCTGTCAAAAGGCACAGGCAGGGATCGTTCAACATGGCACCTCTCGCCGCTTCCAGTCCAAGGGGCTTTGACAGAGGCTACAGCCAAGCGAAATTCTTCAGCACGCAGCCCAAGAGCAACTCGACAGAGGCATCTCTGCCAGGACACGCAGCTGAATCCCCGTTTTGAGAGGCAAGATTTACTTGACAGAGCCTTACGGAACAAACGTCAGCACTGGAAGCTTTGGCAACCAGTCCACATGCCTAGCCCACAAATGCCAAACTGCTCTTACGGTTTTTTTGCGTGCTGCTGGGCTCTGCCTCAAGCACAGGTTAAGGAATGAAACCCTTTCACAACTTTCCTAACAGTGCTCTGCACCTTCAGCGTAGAGTCCTTCTGCATGTCTAGGGCTTAAAAGCTCCCCCCTGCTTCATATTTTAACATCTGACAGCATAGCCCATTAACTTGAGCTCACCTCACTCAGTGATTGACTGCATAGCTTCTTGCTTGCATCAGCAAGAAAAATTGCATTTGGGTTATTCATTTAACAATATGGGAAACTCATGTTTCCCAAGATGAGTTGAAACAGTCGTTGCTGCTAGAGAAGGCAGAGAAATCCTCTTGTCCCGTATCATTTTTGACAGCAAATTGCTTCTGTGCCCGGCAAGTAAAGATCCGACATATGTGAGTTTTTCTTCCCCCTGTACAATTTCCTGGCACGGTCTCACTCCCAGACTCCAAGTTAGCAGTGGAAAAATGGAGTTTCCAGAGCTCTGGCTCTTAACTTTATTGCTGCACATTGTTGCTCTTGGAAAGACAGAACTTCCACTACACGAAGGCTCCTTTTGCAAAGGAAATACTTTCTGAGCTGCTGAACACGTTAATGCATGTCTAAGTTACGCACTGATGAAAAAAGTGACTTCATAGTAAGTATTTTTTAATCTCAGTTGAACGAGTGCAGGCAGATTTTTTTTTCCCCTTCAAGAAACAACTGGGAACACAATGAGAGGGAGAGACCACCTCTAGCACAAGACTCTTTCTGATAGTACTCAGATCTACGGAGGACTTCCTATGGCAGGGCTACCTGTGACCTCGCGCAACACATGAAGCACAAGCAGGATAAGGACAATTGCTTCCAGACGGAGGTTTCATGCAGACAAGAGGAGAGCTACAGGATGAATGCGTTTGACGTTTGCCAAATGGAAAAAGGAAAAAGCCCGTGGTGTTGCCCTGACTCTGCCACATTCATTTTAAGTGGTAGCTCCTTCCTCAGGTCCGATGCTACCTCTCCCACGCCCAGTGGTCACTTACTGCCATCGCTGCCCGTTTGCGTGTCCGAGTCGAGGCTGTCGGTGGAGCCAGCCGTGAAGCTGACGTGGACGCTCCTGAAAGGTGGGCTGAGGCTCTCGGCAGAGCTGTTGCTGACCCTCTCTAACTCAGCGTTATTCGGGTTCATTTTCAGAGCATGCCTAGAGAGAGTGAAAGAGAAGAGTCAGGAGACAGATGGCAAAAGATACCCTGCATGCACTTGTGCGTGGAGACTCAAGCCAAGAGCAGCCTTAGCTTGGTCCCTGCCCATCCACACAGACACCGTGCAGCCTGTTACCGTGCCACAGCACCTCATTCCCGTGCCTTTTTCTTCTTTCCCTGGCACCTGGGGATCACATCCTACCGGCACTGAGCAGGTTATAGGCTTGCAGCCCCCACGCCAGCCCCCCATGACAAACCAGCCGTGCTTGAGCAGAGAGAGAACCACTGAGCCGACATCGTCCAGCCCCCGTCTGCGCCTCCTTCGCCCAGTGCGTGTGAGGTCCTGGACCACATCCCGTCTTGGTCAACCGTCACTGGGAAGTGAGGACCCACCAGCGTTTGCCTTCAGTAAAGTTCTCAAGGGAAGGAAGTGGCATCACTCCTCCCATTTTACAGAAGGGCAGGTTGAGGCCGGGTGTCAGAACCCAGTTCCTTTGTGGCGGAGGCATAAGTGGAAGAAGAGTCCATCCTTAGCGGCTGTTGTCTCCTCAGCGCCTCACAGTAACAACTGACACCTTCCGAAAGAAGCAGCGCCTCGGCAGAAAACAAGCATCTGCCAAACTCGGGACCTACCATGCAGCTTTTAATGTAAGACCTACAGTTTTCCACGCAGCTTCCATCTAAAAAAATGAATAAATAAACCATAAAGGGGGCTGATAATCTGCCAGGTCACAGTTTAAGTGATCAGCGGTAGGCAAGCAGGACTTTCCGCTAAGATAAAGAATTTCCCTTGCATTTTCTTCATTTTTTCCTCCCTGGAAAACAACAGCAACTTGAAATCAGGCAGCACATCAGAGCACAAACACTCCTAGCTTTGGTACGGTTCAGACTCTCTATCAGCCAGCAAAGGAAGGTTATCAGTCCACATTTTTTAAGTAAAACGGCCAATCTGCTGATAAAATTCAACACGTTGTTGATTAAGAATGTAAAAAGGTTAGTGGCAGACTAAAAAAGAAAAAGGACTTCCACCAGCTATCTCGCTGGAAGGTATCTGGCGTTTCCTAATCAGACGGCTGAATGGCTGCTGAGAAAGACAAACAAAAGACGTGCATGACCGTTTTCTGGTGGCACCCTCTTCGGGCGCACAGGGTCCCTCCCCTTCCAAAACCCCCAAGCACAGCAGATGCCACGAGCGATTTTTATTTGAAGGCTGAGAAACGATTCGTTCCCCATCCAGACAAAGCACTTACTCTCGTGTCCACACCACCACATGGAGAGCAGAGTGTATGAGAAGCCCGGAAGAAACTTCTGCCAGACTTCCTCATTTGCCTGAGCAGCCTCGGTCTAAAAATACTCGGGGGCTGATGAAAATAAGGCTCTAAAACCCAGCTCAGGTATAACTCAGCAGAGACACCGGTCTTGCACCAGTGATGAATTTACCATGGCAAGCCTCTCGGGGACGATTTACAAAACTTCGCAATGCACCACACAAGCCACAGTTAAAAAATAAAAAGAGAGAGAGACACATTGAGGTTTTTAGCTCTGTTACGATTAATGCTGTTGAAAGCAACCAACTGGGCTTAAATCCTTTTCTCTCTTTTTTTTTTTTTTTTTAATTATAAAGATACATCTGTACCCTGGACCTTTCTCAGACATTTAACTTCTGGTAATTTGGGGGGACAAAACGCATGGGTGCATACATGCGGGTACACTGTCTGACCCGGCAAGAATCAAGGAAGCATTTAAGTCCGTAAGAAAAGAAGAAGATTTTGCAAGAGAGCCCGTCTCGATTTGCACAGATGAGAGGTTTTCTCACACATTCCTCCCCCACCCCCAAGAAAAGTTGGTGCATTTCTGTTTCCTTCCCATCTCTTAACCTCAAATCCACAGAAGCTGCCTTACCATTCCCGCACTCAGAGAGAGATGGGACTTTGCTCGGTGGGGTCCAAGGTCCACCGCACACGGCCACTCCTATTCCTCCAAGCAACCTGGGTGCAACGCGGCCTCGGCCAGAGCCGCGCCGGCTGCTGCCTTTGCCGAGCTCAATGTCGCGGTGAAGTCAGATGTACAGAGAGCCCCGTTTCCTCTCCGTACCGCCGTGACTTATGTAAAATGCAGTTCCTGAATAGGCACACCGAAATAGAAATTGTTTGCCGCTTAAACGACATCCTGCTCTTGTTTCAGATGTTACAGCCGGGCCGGCTAATACCGCCTGGAAATATCTCCGCTTTACATCTCCCTCTCCGCTTCCCATCTTCCTCTTTTCCTATGAGCTGCTTGAAGCCCAGGCTGCAGCCGGCACAGATTAAAATACCGCCCACTATACCAAAGAATTACTGAAAACACTTGCTAGGGTCAAACTCTCCCATTTCAGTAAAATTCCACCCCAAGAGCTGAACAGCTCATCGCTGCAACAGCCTGTGGGATCCTGATTGACAGCTAACCCAAACCTCCCCTGCTTTGCTAGCGTTCCTTCCACCACGCGTGGCTGCAAGGGCACAGGGTCTGTTCTCCATCTCGCCCTTTTCACCAGAGGTTGTTGGAAATAAAGAGCATCGACCCATCTTAAACCTGAAGAAATCGCTAGGATTGATTGACCCCCACCAGCTTGCTGACATCTGTGGGCTTCACTCCCCTTCAGAGAGATGGAGCAGTTGTTAATTTACCTCTATTTCAAAAATCTGCGCTCAGCACCTTAAATGTAACCAGCAACTTCAGGAGAAGCACCAGAGCCTCCTTCATGCGCCAGTGCCTAAAGAACAGGTCACAAGAGTCAGCGCTCCCAACCTAATAACCTAAAAGGACAGGATTTCCAGCTCTCCAGATTATTCTGGTGGCTTTAAATACACTTCAATTACTTAACGTCCTCCATGCAACACACTGGCATGTTCAGGCAACCCTTCACGTTCGCTATTCCCCAGTTTTCCCATCCGAAACAATTTCACGCAGCTGGCTTTCCGCACGATTCCCACAGTCCTGCCTAAACCAAGTCAAGGTTGAAAACAGTGGTTGTCTGAAAAAAAACCCCCACACCCTCCCCCCCATCCCCCCAAACCAAACCCAAAACAGTTTGGAGTTTTATGACATTACAAAGGAACCCAGATCCTTTGCCATGCCCCACGCCGCACCTCCGGCCAGGGCGTGCTTCGTCTTTCCCGCGATTCATATCTGAGTAGTAGCCGTGTGTTGAATTTCACATTTCTTAACAGATTGGGGTCCCACCTGATGCTGCTGCAGGACTCCAGCATCCACACGCGTGCCTTGCGCTTCTCGGAGAGCGAGAGTGGAGACGGGTACCAAAGCACGGCTTCCCGACCCGCAGCAGACGCGCGCGCCTTGGCATATCGCCCCAGGGATCCCTTGGACTCGGAGCACGCCTTCGGCTTGAATTTCAACTTTTTTTGATTTGACACGCTGCTCCGATTACCTACCAAAAGCGCAAGGGGCAGGGAGGTTTTGAGAGGGGGAGAAGGCCACTCGGAGGCGAGAGCTGCAAGGTTCACGCTTGCTCCTTTCCAGCATCGTCGGGCTGGTGGCAGCGGCGGAGGATGCTGGAAGGCATCCCTCATCCCGTCCCAGCGCACAGACCCGATCGCAAGGAGCGCCCGCTCCGCAGCCCCATCACGGGGGTTTCCCAGCCTTGCTGTGCCGGCAGGAGAGGGTCGCTCCTTCTCGGCCCAGGTGACAGGATTTGAATAGTTAACAGAAATGCTGAGCTTTACACATCATGCAAAAGGGGAAGGCAGCGGAGGAGAGCAGAGAACGCACACAAAACACTACAGAACAAGCCGCGCTCCAGGACGAGTCTGGTGATAATGTCAACAGGACACTCCTTCCCAAAATAAAATACTGCAACTAACGCACGGCAGAGAGAAAAGCCAGACTGCATTACAGCATCAAACACAACACATGGCCGGGCATAATCATTACACGAGAGGAAGCACCGTTGTACCATATGCTTATCTATCATGAAACGTCAATAATTATATCTTCCTCCTCCCTCCACTGCTCTTTCTTCTACCATCTTCCCTTGGATGCACAGGGCAGTTAAAAGCCAGCATACGGGAGCTTACATCATCTGAGGCTTGGATTTGTACTTATCCTTCTTCTGCTACCACCTGGCAAACGTGGAGAAACCAAAATCGAGGTGAGAGAAAGAAAGGATTTTGAAACACTCCTAGCTCTGTCCAGAGGACTACACTGCTCCTCCCTGTACCAGAAAGGTTTTACGTAGCACAGGTTAAGTTGAAGCAAGGTTTTGGAGTCTGGGCATGCAAGGGGAAATTCGGATGGGGTGCAGAATTAAGATGGTAGATGGGTCAAAAATTAAATCACTGCATGCTCCGATGCGGTGAAGAGGACAACAAATCTCATTGCAGTTTCCAACTCTGCACTTTTTTAAGCGGTAAGATAGGAAACACACAGAAAAGGGAATGACTTTCATTTTAAAAGAAACAAACTCTCCTAAAAGATTGGCAGATAAATCACAACCTTTTAAACATGATCCACCGGGAGAAGCAGCACAAGAAATTCCCGATTAGTTTCAGACAAAAACCAGGGGGGAATCCAAAAGGTGTATTTCTTCCCTGTCCTGGAGCGCGATTCTCTCCTGCTCGAGCCACACCCTCCCTTCTTTGCTTTATTACTAATTATTAATTATGTATTTAAATAGACTCCACCCAGCGTTTCTTATTTATTATTATTTATTATTATTTTAATAATAATAATAATAAATCTGGCTTGGGGAAGAGGGCCAAAATCTGGGAACCGTGTGACTTCCAATTGCATTTGTAATCGCCAGAGCAGCTCCATGTAGCCAGTCTGTTTTTCTCACGGGGGTAACACCCCGACACTGAGCTCCAAAGAGAAACAGGTGCCTTGGGAATGGTAAGAAAAGGGGGAATATTCTGGCTCAGGTGCAGCACTGCTCCGTCACAAACCGATTGCTGGCAAGGAACACACAGCGCAGTCCCACCAGCCGGCACCACCTCCCCGGCAAGGAACAAACCTGGCTCTTTTCCTGGTGATCCAATTCCCAACATAGTCGGGTTTTTTTGTAACGCTCTTGTTTTCTGGTCCCTCTGGCAACAAGCGGCGGCGGCAGCACCGTAACGTGCAATCTCGGCACAGCTCAAGCTCATTTGTCCCGGCTGTTTTCAGTGACGGCGAGTGTCGGGATGTGCCGTGCTACACACCTTTGTTACCCCAAGCGAGCGCGTTCAGCAAATTTCAGAAGCTATCTAGGCTGCTGCCTTTTGAAGGTGGCATTAATTATGATGAAAACAGCTCAAGAGCCAACAGCTCAAGATGCAAACCAGCATCATTGTTTCCTTTCTTCAAGAGGCACATGAAATAAATTAACCGTCAAGGTTTTGCAGGCTAGAAGGAACCGTGAGGATCGTTTAGCCTGACACGCTGCGTAAGAGAGACATAAATTTCAGCAAAGATTCATTCCTCATGCCAAGAAACTGAAGGCCACGCTACAGCATTTCACACCGAAGAACCTTTAAATCATTGTACATACAAGTCCTGGGGATCCTAGTTCCCCTGGTGAGCCTTTTCCTCAGCCAACTACCTTCCCAGCTTTTGGAAGAAGACCAGCCACTATCTTCCCTTTCCAATCTCTTTCCTCTTGTAATTAAACTCATTTTCCATTCCGTTTCAGACAAGCGAACCTTAAATATCTATAATCTTTCAAACAAGCAGGAAAAAAGGCCTGTATGAAGAAATAGTCACAAGAGGTCCGGAGTAGATTTATACGGGATGAAACAGGCACAATTTCATTATTTTCCTTTTTTGCAGCAACTTTTAAAACTCCCTGAAATCACTCCTTCCACCATCCTAAAAGACAGCTTACTGCAAAACCCAGAGTTTCCTCAGTGCCTGGCAGGAATTCACCCTGTAAAAACTTTTTTCCCTTTTACTTGTTAGAGCCAAGACGAACGAAACAACATCTAGAGAGTCACTTTTTCTTTCTCTGCTTTGAAACTAGTTTGAACACACATGCAAGTTTTCTTTAAAATAAGCAATTAAGTGTAATTAGAAAAGTCAAACAAGCAGGCTTCATTTTCTAGCCTGAAATCAAATACCTTGCTGCAGCTTGAGATCTAGAAGGAAAAAGGCTGGTTACGTGCCTTTCCTGCAGCTGAAATGAACCCTGATTTGCTAAGCCCCAAGCTGCAAGACTGTGCCACAACTAGGTCTACGCTGGCTTCATCTCCATCCATCCACCCATCCATCCACCCACCCATCCATCCACCCAGCCATCAATCCAAGGCGCCTTTGCAGCGGTGCCAGCAGGGAACACCTTGGGCTGAGGTATCGGTGGTTCTTCCATTACGGAGGAGCACATGCCCACAGACTGCCCAGACCTAGGAGAGTATGGATGTGTCTCGGAGTCATCTTTGTGTGCAAGACCTCCATCCTTCTTCAGGCATTTGGCTGCAGCCCAGGAGGGCCAGAGGAGATGTTCCTCCAGCACCAGGTCAGAGTCATGTCGCGACCTGAACTTGCAAGCACCGACTGCCCAGGGTAACACAATCCCGCTATGGGGATTTTAACCAGTTGTGCACGTAGCCATCCCTCCCACCGCCATGCACGGGTAACACCACCCTAGTTCCTGCATCAACACGCTCAGAGGAGCCACGCTGGAGACAAAAACAAGAGCACCCTCAAAGCAAACAAACAAAGCAATCAGCTGGGTTTGCACGGCTTGCAAAACCTGCCATCCGATCAAATCCCTCCTCCTCCTCCGGCCGGCTGTGGAGGGGTTTGGTAGCCAGAGAGGGCTTTGCTCTTTGAGCAAGGTGCCCCAAGGCTCAGCTGCAGGCACCAAGGCGTTTATGAGACAAATAGAGGTAGCACAACACATGGCCTACAGCCACAGGGGGTAAGAGAAATGCCAGCACCTACCTCAACCACCTGGCAGGGTTTATGGCTCTGCCAGAGATCCCGGTCACGGATGCCACGTGTTCCCTGACCTCAGTTTCCCTGCCTGCTTTCACACAGGCTTTCTAGCACACATGCTTTCAGGATGACTCAGAAGCAATTGTTGCCGGCACAGCCCAGTCACGCCAGTAGCACGCAACAGCCCCTTCCAAGGAGGGGAAAATGCTCCACGCCCCTCAGGACGGAGATTCTCCGTAACTCCTGGCGGAGGGCGGCAGCAGGGCAGGCTCCTGGCTTGGAGCACAGCTGGTCCAAGTCACCCAGCCAAGGAGACACCCCGACCCGCTCCCTCCGCTCATGAAGGCGGAAAGGAGACTCCGAGCACTTCCAGGGAAGCGTCCTGGCCTCCAGTACAGAGAAAGGGCTCTGCATAGCTGCCCCTCCGGGAGCAGAAGGAGGTCTTGGCACCGCAAGCGGAAGATGCTGCTGGGAAATACATTGCTGAGGTTGAGTGCCACCACCCTTCTGGCCTGCCCAGTGACCTCTGCTCTGCAGGGGAAGGGACCAGGTTCTAGAGGACTTTGAGCAGGCAACCTGGCGTTTCCTAAACGATCACCGCTCGACAGCATCGCATCAACTCTGCTGGGCCCCAGCACCACCTCACGTGGCAGATGCAACCCCAAGCCACAGGCGGATAGGAGACACCAAGCGGCAGCGGCCATGAAAGAAAGTTCACAGGGTCAAAGCTAAAGCGCATCTTGGTGTTCTCTTCCATTTTAAAGGCAACAAAGCTCATCTGTGTGCTCACTTGCTTGCGGACCTTTTCTTTCCTCTGACTCCAGCAGGCATGCAGCATCACAGCAGGAAGCTCAGCGTTAAGGAGAACTAAAGCCTCTTGTTCCTCTCTTCCCTTTCCTCAAGAAACATAATTTGTTCCTCGCTTGGTCAATTTAAAACCCCAACTAGTTCCCTGGGCCAGCCAACCCTAAAACCACTGAAAATTCAATGGGAGAACAAAACAGAGGATGGGCCAGCTCAACCACAGTCTCAACCTGGAGGTCGCTGATGCCTGCGCATGAGCTTGGCCACGGACCCCAAGAGCAGGTTCTTCTCTGAGCACCCACCCCTTCTTCTCTCAACTTTTTAACCAAGGAGCCGGAGTCAAATGTTTTGTGCAATGCACAGTTCCAGGTAACAAAACTGACGCATGCAATAAAGCAAATACAGGACACCCGCAGAATGTGAAAGTATCCCTCCCCAGTATGCTCAGACAACCTAATCCATTAGTTGCATGGAAAGGAAATCAATTTTTCTTCCTCCGTTTTATCTTTTTTTTTTTTTTTTGTGATACGCACAGCTGCAGATACTGAATGCACACAAAGTATCAGAAGCCTGGGTTTTTTTTAATTGCTTAGCAGAGCTACTTCCTTCCCAGATGGACAGCTCTCCCTCATTCACATTTGTTTTCTAGGGCCTGCTGTCGCCTTGCCTGCAAAGCTGACTTCCAGGAGAGCGGCGAGGGGGAAGGCTGCCCGAAGCCAGGCAGCTCCCACGCATGATAAGCACACGTTAGGCAAGCTCCAATTACCTGCTTGCAGGCAAGGAGTCCTCCCTGGGAAATTGCAGCTTCAAGAGTTCACCTTGAAAGCCAAAAGACATTAGAGCCAAACTGAAAAATGAGGATTTCGGAGACCCTTGCTATTAGCGCCAAGAGACGTTGCCCAGTTCCACTTGCAAGAGGAGCTTGCAACCCCAGATTTTCTATCCTATTCGACATCGAGGCACCGCGCTGAGACGGAATGAAGCTGACCTGGGAAACACCAGCCATCCCGGGCACAGACCTTGCTCTCACTTGAATATTGGGACCCAAGGCCGTACCTTGCGGCCCTAAAGGGCCTTTGCAAGTACAGGTGGCATTTGAATCAGGACCTGCAAAGACTTGACAGCTTTTCAGAGTAAAAAGGTAAGTAGTTCTTCAGCTGGGCAGTCACCTCCCGTGCTCCTGAAAGCCCACCTTTGAACGGAAAAGGAAGAACAAAACAGAACGGGAAGCACCTCCCAGTCAACGAACCCCTGCAGCAAACGGCCCTATCGCAAACGGTTAATAGCTGCGCACACACTCACAGGGCTGTACCTGGACTGCTTTTTCGGTGGCGGTGGCGGCGGTGCAAACTCCACGCCATTGCTCTTGTCTTTGGGGAACTCAAAGGAGAAAGATGACGATTTGCTGATCCCAGTCTGGCTCTCCAGCATCGGGCCGTCATCCACAAGGTCGGCACCAGCTCTTCCATTCTCAGCTCCCACTGCCCACGGGTGGGTTAAGAGCTCCTGCTCCTCCTCCTGCTCCTCCTCCTCCTCCTCTATCCGGCACTGCTTGGTCCACGTTGGGATATAGTATTTCTGCCTCCTCTCATAGGATGAGCCTGCCAGGCCTCTGCTGGACTCCTCCACAGAGACCCCGTTGACCTGAGCGCATGGAGAAGGGGATGCCCCAAAGGCACCTGCATCAGTATAGCTCCGCGGCAGCAGCTGAACACCAGCTCCCTCATGGCCGTTGTCATCGCCAAACCTCGCCGCGTGGGAGCTTACCAGGGGCACACGGTTCCCCTCGCTGCCCGGCTGGCCGTTTTTGGACATCTTCGGGGGAATGGCTGGACTTTCAGTAGCTGAGGTCTTGGCAGGCGCTGCCAGATGAAACCTTGCGCCGTTCTCACTTCCAGATGCTTGAAAAACCTCGCCTGGCTCGACGGCAGGTGACAAAGTCCCAAAATCGGGATGGGAAGTGGGGCTGATACACGGCCACTGAACTCCTACCGCCGAGTCGGGGCTGCTGAGGAAGATTGTCTTGTGATCATCCTCGGTGTGTGCCGTCATTATAGTTATCTTTGCTGCCACCTGGCCGGCGGAGTCCTGGTATTCCTTCTCGCCACCCAACGCCCAGCCGCCGTCCCTCCACGTCCCATCAGCTTGCTCCTTGCCAGTGCCGCGGGCCAGCTTCTCCGCTTTTGCCTGTCCGCCGACAGCCTTCAGCTGCGCCTTCTTCCTCTTGGCGCTCTCGGCGTAGATGGGATCGCCGTGGGCTGGCTCGGCGAGGCGAGGACGCTGCGGTTCTACCAGCGCCTGCTGAGGGGTGCTGGAACCCTCAGGCCGGCAGCCTCCGGTGGCAGAGGGCTCGCCGGGGAGAAGCGAGTCCTCCTCTTCCCGGGATAAAGCAAAGGCAGCCGCCTTGCTGCTGCCCGCGCTCTCGGGGAGAGCGGCAGGCTCGGCGTGGAGAGCCAGCTTTTTCCTCTCCGAACACAGGGCGTAGGGGAGAGGATCACCCTGGTCTTTCGTGATGCAGAAGGCCACGTTCACAGCTTTGCGCTCCTCTTCGCCGAACTTGACCGCCCGGCCGCTCGGCCTGGGAATCTCGGGAGCATCCCGCTGCCTCCATCCGCAGGGAGCAGGGCCCTCCTTCTCGCACCGGGCACCCTTCCCCTCCGCACAACGCGGCTCCCAGGAGATGGGGAGCTCCCTGCAGCAGTCCGTGATGGAACAGTACTCGCCCCCTTCGCTTTCAAAGCCGGAGGAGAGGTGACCGCAGGCAGCCTCCGAGGGGAACGCTGCTCCTTCTCTGGCTTGGGAAGAAGGATTTCTGCTGGAGTTCGTGGTGCTTCTGTCCCCCGAAGCGGACAGATTAGGGCAGGGGGCCCGATGCGGCAGGGCAAACTTGTCTTTGGCTCTGTCCTCCTGCTTGCCCACCTCACCCACAAGCACCAGGCTGTGGATAGAGACATTTCTCTCCACTCGACTCTCCAGGCTGCGCAGGCCCACCATGGAGTAGCTAGGAGGACAGCAAGACAAGCAGTCACTGGGTGGGCTGTGAAGGAAGGGCTTTCTCACACCACCGTTGCCAAAACTGTCGAGGCAGATCCGCTGCGCTTCTCCCGATTTCAGCAAGAGTTGTTTGCCAGAAACCATGCCCCAGCTGACCTGCATGGGCCAAAGAGACAAATGCGCTGTCAGGATGTGCATATGCAAAATGAAGGAGAAATTAAAAAAAAAAAAAAAAAAAAAGGAAAAAGCCCATCTCCGCAGTAAAGCCCTCTGGCATTCGCTGTCTGTTTTGCTCTCTGCTCACCCCGCCCCACCATTAACCACTGCAAACCTTGTCTACTTAAACTACACTTGTCCTATTTCCTGGACCATTTACAACCCTTGCATTACCAACAATGGCAATGAACTGAAATAAAGCATTCTCCTTTCTCTTCCTGTGGGTTCACTGCCAGAAACATGCCCAACCTGTCATCCTGTCTGTGAATCACCGTGCAATTAAAGATTCAGCGAGGGAAGGAATACTTGCACCTCTCTGCTTATTTTAATTTCATTTCACGCTGCTGCTCCGGAGTCGCAGGCTCTGGAGCACAGGCACAGACTATCACAGGTTACCCTGGGACGGCGGCTTGGCTGCGCTCAGCAGTAGGGACGGGGGAGCAGGCGGGGAAATGTATCAGAAATAATTCATCTGAGGGAGATCTATCCTGCTTGCCAAAGGAGGAGCGTGGGAGAGGCAGAGAATAACACGTGCTCGCGAAGCATCCCCCGTCCCCGACGGGCAGAACCCGCTCCCACAGTGCCAAACCCAGCCCGGGCCCAAATCTGGGTGCACGGATCAAACCCCACGGACGACGGCAGCCTGCGCTCACGTGCCCTTGACCCCTAGAAGAGAAGCAAGGGAGAGCCACAGGAGGCTAAGAGGAGAGCCGGCAAGCCCTGGCTCTCCTCTGGGGCAAGGGTGGGCAATGGCAGCACACCTATGCCACGGGGAAGGGGACGGCAGCCCACGTTTCACTCTGCGTGGCCGGGGCAGTGCTGGTATCAGTCGGTCAGGGAGAGGAGCGAACCACCCGTCCCGGCTGCAACTCGAACCGCCGGGGCTTGCCAGGTTGCAGGCAGGCAGCAGCGCTACACCCACAGGGCCTTCCCGCTCCGGCAAAGGCTGGGAGCCCAAGGAGCTGGGCTGCGGAAGGCAGGGCGCTTTCCTCCTCGCCCATGAAGACGATGGATCCAGGTAGCACTGACTGCAACCACACAGGACTTCTTTTCAGCATAGCTTCCCCAGGAAAACAACTTTAACCCGCATCCTCCTTTAAAACCCGCGCGTTCCTAAACAAACAATGTATTTTGAAGCTCCTTTGCACATGCCTCGTGAGCAACTGCTCACTCAGCTTCAGCCAGAGATACTTTGAGAAGCCGAGTCAAGACCAGAAGGAAGAGCTAAGGGAAGGAAACCGTTTTGACAGATATTCCTAGCGCTCCCAAGGAGAGGTAAGTAACGGGAAGTCATGCTTTGACTGGATTAATCATTACCTGTGACAGATCTGCATTCATATTCACATCCGCCCACGCGTCAGAAACATCCGAGTTTATCATAGTTGGCTTCACAGCAATTGTTGGCTTCGAGAAGGGGGAGGTATTTACACCTTCGTCTTCCAACCCGGGGCTCTCAGGCTTGATCCTAACTCCATTCGGGAGCACGCCACATGCTCCCAGGTCTGAGGGTGTTTGCAGCCGATGGGAACTCTTTGGGTTGAAGCAGTTTTTGCAGGAGCCAGGCTTCCAAACGTGTTCCACAAAGTCACTGCACGCAGACATCTTCAAATCCTCGTGGCTCAGACCGAGAGCCCTCTGCGTCTTCTGCACTGTCCTCCGCTGCTCATTTTGCATTTGCTCCCCAGAGCCGCTCTTAAAGACCACTTAGTTATCTGGAAAAGCACAACACTGTCTGATTAGTTTGGCTATGCCCCCAAATGGGAAGATTTTTGACAGGACAGGTGATAATTACGCTTACTCTGCCTTCATCACAAAGGCTTATTGTTTACAAGGCTTTTTTCGCAGCTTAGCTAAAGCCCGCACAATCACTTAAAAAGCCTCAACTTCTAAGCATAGCTTTGTAATAAAGAAGACATCAAGCAAGCAGCATTCCTATGTGATTTAATTCCCTGTTTAATGAGCCCGTATAACCAGCCTCGTGCAAGGTTTGGATCAAGGGGAAAGGAAAGAGGTCTTGGAAATAGCTGTTCACAGCCACACAGGGAGAGCCAGGCAGGAAAATTTCCTTCTCCGAAGTGGCATCCTCTCTCTGAAAAGAAAAGAGCCTAGCGATACAAGGACCAGAATCAGCGACTGTGTAACCAAGGGGACCGGCAACAACCTTCCTTCACCCCGAAGCACCACTGCTGTGGTACACAAAGGCTTCTCTCCCACCCGGTGCAACAGAGAAAGGCAATCGGCAAGGCTGGGGCTGGCACTGATTTGAGCAAGTGGCTGGCAAAAAGCTCTTCTCTGGTTTGCCAGGAGCCGCAAATAACAGTGTCAGCTCGCTGAAACGATTCATTGTCTGCAAGGGGAGAAACGTTTTGCTCTTGGATTACTTACAGACAAGGATGCCTTCCCATCTTCCTTCCCCAGGAGGAAATGCCCCAGGAACAAGACATTCCTGCATTCCTGAGGGCCCCCCCCCCTGCCCCACATGGCCAGGTCTGATTGCACTCAGCCAGTCGCTACCTGGAGCTAACAACTTTGGAGATACTTCAGAGGAGGACTCCCACAAAGCTCAGTGGATTAGGGAAGAGAAGATCAGAAAACGCAACTAGGCGAGGAAAACTGCAGCCGGCTGCTAAGGGTGTCAGGGCACACAAGTGTCCCACATGGCTCCACAGAGCCTTTCCCCACCTAACCAGCTTTAGGTCATCCCGGCCAGCTGACCCCAATGCAAACGGAGGCTCCTTCCCCGAGGCTCTCCGAGCGGCCAGCCGCTTTTTCATCCCAATCCCGATGGCCCAAGAGCCAAATTTACCAGCCTGATCCTTCAGCGCTTCCTCCGGGCAGGCGTACGGCAACGCCGCCGTACCTACGGACACCTTTGCACCTGCAGGCACCCCTAAACACGCCTGCGCTTCAGAAAACCCTCTTGCTTCTAGGCTCAGAGATGCCCCGGCCAGCCTCTCCGACAGCCACCCAGCTGCATGGCGACAAGAAAAAAAATACTAGTAAAAGCCTGGGTGGGCCAAAGTGAAGGCGGGCGAGAGCCACTGACTCACAACCATCACCTGAATTCGAAGGCCAGCTTTGGGAAGGGAGGCTTTGACGGGCTAAAGCTTTAGTACCTGCAGACTCGTTCGGTCTGGCATGCTGATAACGGGGTCTGCTCCGTGAAAGAACAGAATAAAGGGGAGTATCGGTGGGATTCACAAATCAGATTGGTGCAGGTCTCTCTTTTTAGGAAAAAGGGGCTTTTAGACAGGTTTTTCCACGGACTTCTCGGAGTCCAAATTAACCACAGGACGGTAAATCACTCTGGGACGTACCCCAACACCTTCAAGGAGATTAACGTTATTTGCAGGGAAAACATCTCCGAAAAATACTCTTATTCTTTCTTTCCTTTCGCATCTAGCAAGCGGTGTCCGGCATCACCCAAAGTCGAACAAGTGTCCTGATGAGAGCCAGCAAGGAAAAAAAAAAAAGGGGGGTGGGGGGGGTGGGGAAGATAAAAAAATCAAAAATCAACGGGAGGAAAGCAGGGACCGGAGCCAGAAAAAACTCTTCCCTTCTGCTTTAATAACCGGCGCTGCCAGCTGCCTGTTAAAGGTGGGGGTTTCCCTCTCGGCCGCAGAAGCAGCCGTTCTTTCTCGCTGCCCAGAGCCCACGGCAGGCAGCCCCGTGTCCGCACGCCCACGGGGGGCAGCCGGGGACCCCCCGCACCCACCCACGCCGCGCGGGGAAACCAGCCCGCCTCGGAACCCCCCCCC
>JANZLQ010000007.1:1891366-1902996 GCA_026212715.1 Elanus axillaris
CTCCAGCGTGTCGACCGCACCACACGCCTTGGTGTCGTCGGCAAACTGGCCGCGGGTGCTCTCAGTCCCACTGTCCGTGTCACCGACAAAGATGTTAAACAGCAGCAGTTCCAATACCAACCCCAGAGGAATGCCCCTCGTCACTGGTCTCCACTTGGACATCGAGTCATCAACTCTTTGGAGTGCGACCATCCAGCCGATTCCTTATCCACCGAGTGGTCCATCTGTCAAATCCACGTCTCTCCTATTTAGATAGAAGGATGTCATGTGGAACAATGTCAAATGCTTTGTACAAGTCCAGGTAGATGACGTCGGTTGCTCTTCCCTTATCCACCAACACTGTAACCCCATCGTAGAAGGCCACCAAATTTGTCGGGCATATGATCAGGCATATGATGCGCACCTGATCTTCTCCTACAGTGGGTGGTTCTTCATTCTTCCAGTCTCTGTCTTTGCCTTCTGTGAGTTAGGCAGTGTGTCTGGAGCACTTGCTGGTGAAGACCGAGGTGAAAGAGTCCTTGAGTACCTCAGCCTCCTCCATATCTCAGGTGACTAGGTCTCCCATTTCCTGCCAGAGAGGGCCCACATTTCCCCTAGTCTTCCTTTTATCACCAACGGACCTATAGAAGTTTTTCTTGTTGCCCTTGTTGTCCCTGGCCAGATTTAATTCTATCAGGACTTCAGTCCGGTCACAGGAGCCATCATCCCACCACACCTCTGTAATGCCAATGAGATCATAGCCCTGCAGGTGTGTGCACGTCTCTAACTCCTCTTGTTTCTTCCCCATGCTACGTGTGTTTGCGTAGAGGCATTCAAGTTGAGCCCCGGATGAAGCCGCCTTACTGGCTGGAGTGGCTGGAATTCCTTTGTGCTGCTCTTCAGGTGCTCTCCTGCTGACCTGGGATCCCTCTCCAGGCTCTGGGCATCTATTGCTGGCACTGGTGTTGAACTGGTAGGAGTGGGATGGATTGAGGTTCCCCTCCTCTGGTACTGGTCTCTGTCTGAATGGAAAGAAAAGCCTTAGTCCTCGTGTGAGGTTTACAGCCGCTGACCTCATCTTCTAACTATGTGGGCCTGTCCCCCTCATTGAGATGGGCCAAAATGCGACTGGGAGTGGCTGCACATATTGTGGGTAGAAAATCTTCAGAGCAGCTGAGAGGTGGAATTTGTGCTGTGAGTAATAGGAGCTCCTACAGAATGAGTTAGCGGATGCTTTAGGTGATTCATTGTCTTCTGATAACTGGGGCATTGCTGGCATGCAAAACCAAGGTACGTCCTGGTGAATCAGAGGGCCAAGGGAAGAGTATGGGTTGCTGTAGTTAGCAAAGACATGCACAAGTTTATTCAGGGACCAAACTGTAAACTGCCCTTATTTTCCAAGCTCTGCAGAGAACTTCCTGGAAAAATTGGGTCGTCTTTGCTGTCAGATTTGGGGTGTGCCTTGGGAGCAAGCCCCTTGCTCCATCCTCCGAAGGCAGGCACTGGTATGAAAGGCTAGAAGAGCCAGGCTGAGCCATCTGTATGTGATACCTTCTGCCCGCCCTCCGAAACCATGTCTGGTGAGTGCCCTGGGCCGGGCAGCAAGAGATAAGGTCTCACTGGTGCTGCCTGGATGATCCTGGGTATCTCCAAAAGATGGGAGCACCTTTTCTTCCATTTCCTGTTGGCCTTCAGGTCACATCTCCAGATTCTGCGGCCTTGGTTTCTCTGCCAGGTATCTAAGCTCAATAATTTGTTTGCCTTTACATCTGCCAAGAATATTTGACATCCGGAGTACCCACAGGTTACTTTGGAGGCGCCAGATGAGTGGCGAGGTCGGGAGGATGAAGGAGAGAGCAAGAAGCTCAGTGCCAGCTCATACCTACATCACCATTAGCTTCTCACTTTAAACCAGAGGTCAGGCATTTGTCACAGAATGGAAAGGAGCAGAAAACACAGAGGCCTGTGCAATGCAGCTCAGTGGCCTCGCATATGTCCCAGGGCAAACTTTGTAATTATACCTTATCCTAATTACTGCTGTAGCAGCCAAGACAGCAAAACAACAGAACAGGCACCAGCACCCAGGGCACCCAGGGCAGTCCTGGCCACAGGAAAGGACGCAAGCACTCCCAGCCCTAGCAATTAAATCCCAAATTCTGGTGCTCAGGAAGCTCAGCAACAAGCTTGCAAGTTCAGACATTTCAGTAAGGCTACTTCAAATGCAGTGGCAGGCCTGAGGGAGGAACGCAAGGTCAGCTCTTCCATATACGCTCTGTTTCCATTGTACATATAAGTAATATAGGGGCCACTTCGCAGGGCACTAACACCGAGCCAAAGAAAAAGAAAGGACTCTTGTGTCCAAGTGCAATGCAGACGTGGTCCCGATGTGGGGGAATAACCCACCTTTGGTACGTATCGAGTATTTGCTTTTGCGGACCCATGGCGGCATTGTCTGGAAGAGCCCTCCAGAGCCTCTGGTCCAGCCTCCCTCTTGGAGCAAGACTGTCGGCCACAGTGATGCAGGCCAGACAGCTTTGTCTAACCAACACTCAGAAACCCCCCAAGGGTGGCAAAGCACCACAACTCTGAGGACCTGTCCCAGGGCTGCCTCTGCTCCTGGGAGAGATTTTTTTTCTCATAATGTCCAGGCTGAAATCCCAGTGCTGCGGGGCAATTCCTTGCAAGCAGCTTTTTATAAAAGGGAGGGGAAAGGGAGGGAGCGGAGGAAAGATCTGAGAATTAGCGAAGTTCAAACGTTTGCAGGTGGCCTTAGACTGAATGGGCTAGCTCTGTGCCCAGTCTTTGCCTTGCCAATGATTGCTTACCAGTGAGAAGATGGCTTATGTGCTGAAAAGCTAGTGATGGACGTGAAGAAACTGTAGGAGGGTGAAGAGGAAGGACCAAGGGGCAGGCAAGACCGTCACTGTCATTTGAGGAAAGCAAATAGAAGAAACTGATGACTGCTGCCTTTCGTGCATTTAGCTTTCACTTAAAAGTTGAATCTAGAGGTGAATCACTAAAGGGATCAATTACCTTCCACAAACCACCAAGATAAAAAGATAACTAGCTGAGACTTTACAGTCTCTCTCTTGGGCACCTACAGCCAAACCCTTTCCCCAGCATTTAGCGATGAACAGAGAAGGGGTCGGGAAATGGGCCAGGATTGCGAAAGAAGAGGTTCACGAACTTTCAGCTAGGTGAAATGTGTATGTGCTAGAGCAACGCTCATTATCAGAGGAGGAGCCGACTCCAGTTCCCAAGATGCGCTCTCCAAGAACTGCTGCAGGGCTGGAGCGGAACCAAGGAAATGGCACAGAATGAGCATAGCATCCTGTTTAAAAGGCTTGAAGTCAAGTTATAGATCCATAGTTCAGTGCCTGGAAAATCGACCTGCACAAAGGATTAATTCAGAAGCACCAAGGGGCTAATATGGGGGCTGAGAAGCGGACCACTGGGATTTCTTAAGAACTATTTGATTCCAAACCATTTAAGCTTCCTCTCTCAAAGATTTGGCAGAAAAAGGGGAAGCAGCAGATGTGATAATTTTGACCTCCATAGAGGACTTTGTGTTATCCCATTCAGACTTCTTGTCAGAAAGGGGAATACCATCTAGATGAAAGATGGATGTGAAATTGGTGCAAAAATAGCGCCTTGATCTGGTGACAAGAGCTATTCATGGCTTATGGTCAGATTAGAAGGACATATACAGAAAGGACCAGCAGGAAAATGGTCCTGGCTTTGGTATTATTCAATGCTTCCATATTACGGGCTAGAAGCCACGCTATGCTGCCTTAGAAACATTGCAGATAATGTTAAAGAAAATGAGACCAGAGGAATGCCAGAAAGTAGATTCATCAGGTGACCTTACAGACCTGGCAGAGACAGGATTTGACATCAGTCAGTTGAAATTCAATCAAGTCAGGTATGAAATGCTTTGAAATTGGATCAATCCAACCCAAGGAAAGAACGAGATGCGGGATGACGCGGGCCATGAACCAGGCAGGGAACCCGCTGGAAGGAAGCCTTCCTCTGGTGGTGGAGAGGAGGACATGTCACGTGCCTTAAGGATGTCACCAGTATTAAGCCCCCAGTATCTGAGGGGCACCCAGTACGTCCCAGGGTCAACCAGCAGGCAACCCTGTACCTCATGTGAGCAGCAAGCCCTGCCAGGCACTTCATACAGGCTGTGGCACACTGGGTGTCCTTCTGGGAGTCAAGCTGTCTCCTGGAGCTTTGAAGCAGCCTGGCATTTTAGGAAAAGAGAGGACTTCTGTGGCATTTCAATAAGAACTTTCTCACCCTGATGATTTAGCAGCAGCCTTTGAAATTCAGCAGCAAAAAGTCCTCTAGCTAGTGCTACCAGTGATGCTGTTTACCCGGTGAATTTTTATTATGAGAGGATAAGAACCATGGTGAATGGTGATATTCCCCCTCGCACACTGTCCCCACACCCCAGCCCGTAGGTCAGTGGCTTTTCGGCCAACCACACGTGTTTGAACATTCAGATGACAGGTCCAGGCAGCACACACTGCTTTGGGATTAGCAGAGGTTGCCTGTTATCCTCCCCAAGCAGACGCAAGGCTAGAAAAGCAGCAGCTGCGGGCAGAAGTGCAGGGCATAGGTCTAGAGGGGTGGGGTTTTTTACCTTGGTATAAAAGGGAAGGCACAAGGTACCCAAGACCAATCCTCCTCTGCTTGTACCGATGCTTCACGTTCTCTGTGGCTGGTGATTTCACTGGCCTTTCCAGGCCAAAATCAATTAGTTTTGTCTCTGCTGCTGTACTGACTACCTTAAAAGGAAGGGTTGGTGGTATCAGGCACACCGAAGGTAGGCTGTACTGCACGGATCTGACACCTTGCCAGGAAGAAAAGTATTTTCCTTCCGTTTGCAAGATTTCTCTGAGTAACCTGGAGGAGTCCTGTGCTTTGCCCCAAAGGGGGCAGGATCCCCCTGTGAAGTAAAACCAGGCAGTCTGTTCACCAGCAAGTAACATGGGAGTGAGATGCAACTATCCTTCTATCCAAAGTGTCCCCATAGTTCACAAATACAGTGGGAGAATTTCCTATCGTCAAGACGGAAGTCTCATCCCACCCTGTCCACTAGCAGAATAAAATTCCTGTCTACCAGAAGTCCCACTCTTTCTCAGTCCCCAGAACAGGCACGGGACGGAGCTGTCTCCCACCCAGGGCTTTCTCGAGAGGAGAGGTTTAAGCAGGTCTTTTCTCCTGTGGCCTTGGCCATACATCCAGTGGTTTGACCCACAGAGCTGACCAAACTGCTAGAACATACATAAAGGCACAGTCATAAGCCATCCGTGCTTTGGATTCGGGCCTTTCAGCCCAAAGAGATCAAAGTACGTGCAGATGAGTCACATTTACAGTAACTAGATGAACCCCATCATGAAGCAGTTCTTTCGCTTTGCCAGTTGCAACACGTTCTGCACCCACGGGCATTGGCATTGCCCTTTCGCTCCCAAGCTCTATGGCCCAGGAACTGGACAAACACACAATTTTCACAGCCAGACACAGCGTGAACTGCTCTCTTCTCCCTGTCTGAAAAGGGCTGCACCTCCAAAAGCCAGCACAAGCGCTTCATGTCCAAACCACTCTCAACCATTTCAGGATTGAGCGAGACAAAAATAGATATAGCTGCAAAAATGCTTTTTTATATCATTCTCTGAACTGAAAGCAAAGACTCAGAAGCAGCACTGGGCAATCTAGCAAGTTCAAGTGCAGCAGTTTGGAAGTGAGGGAGTTTAATGGGTGAGTGAATACCTGGGGGGCATCTAATAAGGCTTTCAACAACTCATTCCCAGGATCTAGTCTGAATAGTGTTCAGAGAGAGTCACAGCTGGGCTGCAGAAACAAAGCGGGAACAACCTCAGCGCTCGCTGATGGATTTACTGCTCCCTGCAGGCATTACAGGATGCTGCTTCCCAGATTTGCACGGCTGTACGCAGCTCCCTCACGCTGAGATTTGAGCAGGGGAAACAGCCAAGACTCCCATGGACCAGAGGCCTGAGTATGACAAACCGCGGCTGGGTCACAGCCCCAGAGCGGGACTTGCCAGCACAGGGCTTGCAAGCCCTTGCGTACCCAACCCATTGCCTGGTCTTCGATAATCCCTCGAAAGTGCATCCTCGGGGGGGCCATCACCACTATGGCCAGTCTGGAGGGCGGCAGGTCAACGGGCAAACGGAAGGCTAATAAATCTGCTTGCAGAAGTCACGCCGCAAAGGCTGGAGAGCTGGGACGTGGAGCTGCATGCTGGGTGCCGACCGCTGCTGTCTGCGCTCTGGGGAGGACACAGAGGCTTATTTCTGTTCCACATTCAGCTAGCAAGGAGGACCGCAGACCCTGCCGTGCCTGGAGGGGCTCGTCCTTGGCCTCCCAGGGGGCACAAAGATGTGCGTGGATCCAGGGAGGAAGCTCGGAGCTAGTCTGAGAGAAGCCCGTTGCAACTGCAGCTGTTTGCACAATGCAGAGCGTGTCCCGGCTACTCACACGCTGCCTGGGCCGTGCTTGAAAGCAAGGAGTCATCGATGGGGAACCTTCATTTTTCACCCTTGGAAGCTCCCCACTCCAAGTTCTAGAAGAAAAAGCAGCAAAATGGAATAGTCGGAACCAAGTCCTTCAACCTGGGCACCTGCCTAATGAGACTTTCCTGGGGGGTGAAGACTGAAGAGGGACTTAAGACAGTCTAGATGCTAAAAAACCCCAGCATGGGCTGTTTGAGCCGTCCTGCTTTGCTCCCAGCCTGCAGGGATTCAGGGTTTCAACAGAAAGGCAAACACAGGTGGCCAGGGGCTAGACCAGAGGAAATTGCAACCCCCCCAAGTGCCCCCCAGGCACCCTTCCCAGGCAGTCCCCATCTCCTCCAGCAGGCAGGACACAGGGGGCTGCCAAGCTCTGCAAAGCAAATTCTGCTAAAGCGAGAGAGAGCGAATGACGGACACACAGCCAGGGTCAAGTGTTGTGCCTGCTGGGCACCCGCCAGACGTAGGGCAGCCCAGGGAAGGCAGAGCACACGCGCTGCCATTCGCCGTGTCCGCAGACCTGCTCTGCCACACGGCTCAGTGTCCAGCATGGGCGCTTTGAACCCGAGAAGCAGTCAGGTACAATAGAACTTGCGTGACATGCAGGCAGTGTGGTGGCACGGGGGAGATCTTGCCGTATGTGACACAGGCGAACCCCCAGGGTCAGTGGGATGTAAACAGGAATTACCAGCTGCAGGTTCCTGCTAAACAGCCCTGGCCCTGGCTCTTCCCTGCACGGCAAACAGGATGCTGAGAGATCCTGCTGCTGCTGAGGACAAGCCCCACAGCGGTGAGGGAAAGGGGTCAGAGTAACCCCCTCGCAAATACGTCCCATTTCCCCCCCCCCGCCGCGGCCTCAGGGGCATTAGCTCAGCAGAGAGCATAGGGGCAGAGCTGCCTCCATGCAGGGAAGCTCTTCTCCTCTCCAGAGCCACTTTTTGAAAGCTTTGCTGGACCTGAGAATCTGGATCAAACCAAGGGTCACAGAAGCAGCTTTGGAGACTGGTATGTGCATGTGTTCCCCAGCTGTGGCCATTTCTGGCATCAGGCAAGGCCCAGTTATTACACCAAACTCTGCTCAGTTGGTGTGATAATGGTGTAACCACAACTAGCGCTAGTGCTATCCACACCGACCCTACACTGAGCCGCTGCCACGTAAGAGACGCTAGTACTTCTCCAGTCTGGGGTTCCACCACCACCAGTGGCTGGAAGCAGATACCCAGGGAGGCAGGGGACAGACCGAACATAGCAATATTGCCCTGAAAACATTCCCAGTCTTCAGCGGTGCAGGGTAGCTGAGGCGGGAAGCAGCAGCCCAGCACTGAATAGCTTATCGTGGTTTTTTTTTTTATTATTATTTTTTTTTTCTTCCTTGGAATCAAGCTCAAGCTCTGACCATCCTGCCCTGGATCTTTTCCAGTTCCAGTTAGCTCAAGGCCTTCTGCTGCTCCTCCAATTTACAAAGACGGGGGGGGTGTACAAAATAATAATAAAGTGCAAGCTAACTCAACCGGGTCTGGGTGCAGTTTCCATCACGTTCTTAGAGACGACTTTGCCAAGATAGGAAAAACTATGTCACAGCCTTGGAGAAGTAGGAAACACCAAGTAAGGTGGCTCTCCCCACCCAGCAGCTAGGGAAACGTGGGAAGGAAAGCAGTTTCAGCCAGACCATTTTATCTCTGTGACCAGATGGCTTTAAATGCTTCCCCAGAGCTTGGAAAGGGCCAGGCTCTGCTTTGAATTGCTTTTCTTACCACCTCATTAGAAAGTAAAAGGGAAGAAATGAACAATCTATAACTTTGTGGTATCGGGAAACAGCTCTGTTAATCCTGTTTCCTTCCCTGAGCTTACTCAGAGCAGGTCATCCAGCATCGGGGCCACATCACCTAATCTGCTTATCGTTGCCCCGCAATCAGAAGCCTGGGCACCAGCCCAAAGGGCAGATGCATCCTCCTGGGCATTCGTAATAAATTGGAAAGGCCCAGGTTGTTAAATCTGACACCGCTGCTTAATTCTGACGCTCCCAGCATCCAGCTTCTACTGGCTGCTGCAGATCCAAGCAGCGACCACCTCCCAAAGCCACCGAGCTGGGTTTTCTCACCTTCATAAAAACCTCCTGAGCTCAGGAGGACCCAAATGGCACTGATGGGCCCCGATATGTGGCCACCCAGCTCACTACCAGCCCTTTCCCTCTGCCTCTCTCTCCACCCAGGAGGACCATATCTTCTCAGAGCCAACCTCCACCTCGTGTCCACATGGAAAGGAAAATACAGCCTTCTGCAAGAGTCAAGACTAGAAGATTTCAGGCTTTCAGCTCCCACTCCTGTCAGGGGTCCCATGGCAGAAGGCAGCCTCGGGCATCACATCGGGCAGGCAGCATTTGGGGTGTCGGTGGGACCCACAGCTCCAAGGGCAGTAACAGGTGGCTTGGCACGGAGTCAATGGCTGGAACGGAGTAAAAGTTGAAAAAAATTAGTGGGATCGAAACAGAAATCCCTACCTTAGGTTCTCAGCTGAGGACTGCCAGATTTTAGCAAACTACTAGCTGCATAGTGAGCCTCTGGCTGAGTCCGACCTACCCCTGCCTTCCAGCTGGGCTGAGATCCAGCGATCAACAGCTCCGCAATCCATCCCTGAAATGATCTGGGCACTTGGGAATAGGGGTGGGAGGGAGGAGCGGGGAAGGGAGCTGATCCAGCACAGACCCACCCCAGCCCTCCAGGTGCCCAAGGCCACGAATCCAGCAGTGCAAAGGTGCTGGGGCACACACCAGCACCCCTCTGGAGCAGCCGGGGTTGCTCATCCCAAATTAATCCACAGAGGATGCTGCCCTCTTTTGGGCTCAGCGTGACTAGCAGAAATTCAGGGAAATTTGGAGAGGCCCAAGACCAGGGTTTTGGGGGGCTCAAAAACTCACATAGGGGTTCTTCAAATGTGGTGGCTTCCCATGCCCATCTCAGTGGACATCCCAGGGGCTTTACCCACCGAGATCCAGGCTGCTGTGCCTGCGGGGGGCCTCTGAGCGCAGCCTGGGAAGGGAAGAGCAGGGCCAAGCTCAGGACAGGTCCCTGAAGGACAAGAAGATGCTTGCTGGGGTGAACAGCAAGAAGATGAAGACCAGGGGTTGAGAAGATCTCCTGGGCCTGGGAAGGACCACAGCGTCCTTACCAACTATGAGAGCTGCTAGCATGTCATCTTCATTCATGATTTTCATAAATGAGTTCAGTTGATAGCAAAATAAGTTCACAGCCAGTTTAAGTGAGCCATAACAGGGTCCTGCCGCTTCCCCAGCAGGGAGGAGTAGGGACCGAGCGCTGCCAAGCCCTGGGGTGATGCTGAGACATCCCAGGGCCATCTGCAGCCCAGGGATGGCTGCCTACCCCCAGCACCCCAGCCCTGCCATCTGCAAGGGGACAGCGGAGGCCAGAGCTTTGGTGGTTCCCGCAGGCTCCCGCAGCCCTGGAAGGTGCTGCCGCCGCAGCAGCGCTCGGGGCTGGGTGCCAGCCAGCCCTGCCTGGGCTGGACTCCTCCCTGCCTGTGCTTCCTCCTGCTGCTGGCACCTCCCCACAGCCCTGGGCACAACCAGGACGGTGGCCTGCGACGGCTCCGCAGGTTGCCCACCGGGCACCAGTGCCACCTCTTCTGGCAGCAGCAGTGAGCCTCTGCTCTTCCCTAGATCCCCCCCTGGACCTCTCTGCTGCTGGCAAGCAGGAGCACGCCGGAGCCTGCTTCACCCACCTCTTCCACAGCATGCGGACGCCGGCGGCGATGATCGTGGGGCTGGTGCTGTGCCCCTGCGGGCTCCTGCTGACGCTCACGGGCACGCTGGCACCCAGCTGGAGGCAGGTGAGCCTCATACCCAACCAGCCCATCGACCTCATCTTGGAGCAGGGCATCTGGGATATATGCAGGGAGCGGCAGAGCAGCCACGACCGCCACTGCGGGCAGGCTGATGAGCTGGGCTACTTTGAGCAAATGCCTGTGCGGGTGGCCCAAGGGCTGATGCCTACCTCGCTGGTGCTCACCCTCCTGGGCTTGGTGGTGGCTGCCCTGGGGGTTCGCTGCTGGCAGCAGGAGCCACGGCACCTGCTGGCTGGTGTGGCAGGGCTTGTGCTGCTCCTTTCGGGGCTGCTGAGCCTCGTGCCTGCCTCCTGGTACACGCATGAGCTGTGGGCGCTGCCTGCACCGGCTAGCAGCACGCTGGTTGTAGGCTACAGCTTGGTGCTGAGCTACTTGGGAAGCTGCCTGGAGATCCTGGGGGGGCTGGCCCTCACTCTCAGCTTCCACCACTGCTGCAAGGAGTGCAGGGCCCCCAAACCACCCCCCAGCCCTGTGCTAGAGGCTGGGCCCTGCTCCACCGCTGGGGCTTACCGCAATCCCTGGGACGTGCTGGAGGATGAGCGAGATGGACAGCACCGGAGGAGCACCCTGCCTTGTGACTCCGACTTGTAGCCCCAGCACAGGGACAGACAGCAGTGGGCACCGGCCAGCCCATCTGCCTGACACCGAGAGCAGCGCTGGCTCCTGCCCTTCCAAGCCATGCCCTTCTCTTGGGGCACTTCAGAGCAGGCTGGAAACAAAACCAAGGACCTGGCTTGAATTTCCGCAGCCTCCTCAAAAAAGCCTACCATGCTCCGGGCCTCACAACTGTGCCAAAGCCGTGCTGAGTTGAGGACCAGCCCTGGCTCCAGACCCTCCATGCAGCTTTTAGCTCATCCTCCTGCACTTCGCAGCAGCTTGGGCAAAGGCAGCTCCGGTGTTCCCACATGAGCAAGGTAGAGGTTAGCACCGTGTAGCCTTCAGGGCTGGGAATAGGGGAGGGGAGCACCTCCCACGTGCCTCTGCTCAACTCAGGGCTGTGCAAACAGCAAAATAAATGAAGAGGAATGGGTCTGTGCTGTAGGATGGTTATGGGCTTTCTGCCAGGCAGGCTGGGCTGACAGCCAGTGTGCACAGCAAACCCAGCTCCCCCGTGCTTTGCCTGAAGCAGGGATGAAAGGTCTGTAAAAGGGGACAGGTAGCTTTTATAGCACCTTCCTCAAGGACTTTCCCCCCATGGTCAAAATCAGCTCTGGAAGAGGTTTTTCCTTCCTTAAGCACAGCCACTTGGGGTGG
>JANZLQ010000007.1:1903837-1916753 GCA_026212715.1 Elanus axillaris
GGGTGGGTGGGTTGGGGCACCCCAGTGTGGCAGGGGGTCCCTACCAGGGCCTGCTCCAGATGCTGCTCACCTCTTTCCCATCATAAGCTTCATTCACAAAGGTGTCACTCTTGGGGGGAAGCTCTTCTTCCTCCTCATCCTCTTCCTCAGGGTCGCTTTCACGGTGGTACAAGGTCAGCACTCGGGTGGAGGCAGTGCTTGAGGTCCTGGGAAGGAAAAATAAAGTACACCGAGGATGGCATGGCCATCTCCTACAGATGGGGCAGATCCCAAGGTCCTGCCATAACCCCCGGTAACAGCCTGCCAGGGTGACCGGAGCTTTCCGCATAGCTCAGGAGTGCCCTAGGACACCACGCTGTCCCTGGGCATGGAGACCATGTCCCTCTCCATCCCCAGTTGCAGCTGGCCCAGCCCAGCCCCAGAAGCTCACCTGCTCCGCTTGTCCCGCCTCCGCATGTAGGCCAGGGCCCCCACAGCAGCAACAGCGAGCAGCAGGAGCACAGCCACCCCCAGGGCGATAGGTCCTGCAACCGGCTTCACCTCTGCCTCCTCGCAGTAGTTGCCACGATAGCCCAGAGCGCAGTGGCACGTCACTCGCCCAGCCTCGATGGCGCAGTCCCCGCGCAGGTTACACGTCGCACTGCTGCACGGCACAGCCCCCAGAACCTCCTCGGTGCTGGGGGGGACCAGGAAGGGTTCTCCATGCTCCTGGGGGCCAGGGGCTGGGGGCAGGCTGGGGATGGGCTGCAGAGGCTTGGGTGCAGCTGTGGGCAAGGATGGTTTCTGTTCTTCCACATGGGACATTCCTGATGCTGCCACTGTGGGGACCTGTGTCCCCAATTCCATGGAGGGGCCTGGAAGGATGGGCATAGGTCAGTAGGGACACAGGTGAGACACCCCCCCCCCTTCCCAAACTGGGGGAGACTGGGCAGGCCCCCAACCCCATGTGCAACCAGGACCCTTGCACACCCCTGCCGCAGGCAGGCACTCACAATCAGACTCATCGGAGCCGTCAACACAGTCAGGGCGCCCATCGCAGACCTGCTCTTTGGAGACACAGCTCTGGAGGTCAGGGCAGGCCTGGAGCGGGGCTGGGCACGGGGGTGCTGGTGTACATGCCACCCCACGCACCAGGCGGTAGCCGGGGGAGCAGCGGCACTGCCGCCCCGCAGGGTTGGGCAGGCAGAGCTGGGCACAGCCCCCGTTGCTCTTCGCACAGCCGTTGGTGCCTGCCAAAACAGCATGGGTTATAGCATGGCCACCACAGGGCATGGCTCATCCCCCCAGATGCCCCAGCCTAGGGCAGCCCCGGACCCACCTTCCTGTGAGAACTGGCTGTAAATCCTTATGGCTACCAACTCCGTTTCCATCGGGAACCACCAGCTCTCGGCCCGCTCCAGCCGGCTGTGCCAGATCTTACTGGAGCCTGGAAGACACATGGGGGTCAAGCACTGCTCCATCTCCTCTTGCAAGGCTGCCCGGAATGGGAGGTGGGGTCCCCCAGCCTGCACCCCACCAAAGACTGGCAGAGACCCCTGTGTCCTGGTGCAGTAAGAGGAGCTGGACAAAGCACAGCAAACGGACTCACCGTTGGTCAAGGTTGTGCTCCAGAGCAGAAAGCCTTCTCCGATAGCAAAAAGCGAGAGGCCGTGCAGCCCTTCCCGCACCACGCGGAAGTGGGATCCGTCCAACTCAACACTGCTGATGGTACCTCTCTCTGCAGGGCAGAGACACAGGGATGTCAGATGTGGGGCCACAGAAGGGCTCCGGGCTGCACCTCAGGGCTGTGCCCTGCGGATCGAGCACCTGAACCACCGCTATACCCCCAGCAGTACCCTGGCTCAGCCCATACTCACCATGCTCTGCCCAATACAGCCGGGTACTGGCATCCCCAAAGGTGAGGCCAGTGGGAGCCCGGGCTCTCCTCCAGACCACTCTGCGGCCAGTGCCGTCCATGGCCATGCACTCCACTGCGGGGCTGGGCCTGCGGCTGCCTGCCGCCGTGACAAAGCACATGGTGGAAGCAGGAGGACACAGTGCCAGCCAGGCAGCACCCTGCAGACCCTCGCTGAGCAGCGCCAGGGCCCACCGCCCCCCCGGAGCTGCCACGTGGATGCTGGGAGGCTGCCCTCCAATCCAGTACAGGTTCCCACTCAGCCAGTCCAGGGCCAAGGACGTCACCCTGCCCTCCACAGCCGCTGCTTGCTTCCAGGATAGCCGGCCCCAGTCCTTCAGGCGCAGCAGCCCGATGGAATCACCCCCCACCTCCGCAAAGTACAGGCTCTTGTCTTTCACTGCGTAGTCGATGGCTGTCAGGTGGCCCACCTTGGCCAAGGGTAGGGTCTGGTGTGGGGGAAGGCCTTGGGATCCAGCCGTTGTTGGAAGGTCCTTCAGGTAGACCTGGAAGAAAGGAGGCAGCACTAGAACGGGGGAGACCCCACTCCCCTGATGACAAGGACAGCAGCCCTCCGGGCTAGCTCGGGAGGACAGTACCTGTGCCACTGCTGCCGGTGACACCAGAAGGGCAAAGGCCGAATCGCGGAGGGGCAGGCAGGTGGTCTCATCGGCTGCCAGTGTCAGCTTGGCAGGGCACCGGCACTTCCCCGTGTGTCTGGCACTCAGCAGGCACAGGTGGGAGCAGCCACGTGCCACGCACGGGTTAGGGGCCACGGGGCGCAGGGCTGGGTGCACCACCTGTGAGAAGGGCAGTCTCAGCACGACTGACACCACGCCATGCTCCCGAGCCCGGACACAGCCCGGCAGGGGGCACGTGGTGAGGCAGAGATACTCCGAGAGGACCAGAGACCCTTGACCGCAGGGACAGCTGCCCAAAGACCGCCAGGATGGGGGTACAGCTCCCAGTGGCCCCACACTCAGAGGATGGTGAGGCTGTGCAGGGTTCGGGGGTCCCCCAGGTAGGTACCTGGAGGCCATGGGGCTGCCCATGTCGCTTGAGCAGCACGGTCCTGTTCTTGCCGCTGGCCTTGTCCACTTGCTGCACAGACCATGACTTCCTCTCCGACCAGTAGAGCTGCCCCTCGCACACCGCCGCTGCGAAGGGGCTCTGGACCCAGCCCAGCTGCAGGACCTGGCAGAGAGGCCGTGAGCACCCACCCCAGCTCCCATCAGGAACCCCTCACCAGAGCTACACCACAGACCTTCACGCTGGTGCCATCCAGACGTGCAGAACCGATGCTGCCCAGCTTCTCATCCAGCCAGAAGATCTTCCAGGTGGGGAGGTCGAGGGCCAGGGCTGTGGGCCAACCCAGCCCCTGGGCCAGCAGCACATGCCGCCGACTCCCATCCATGGTGGCCTCCATCAGTCGTGGGTGGCTCCCCACCTCTGACCAGTACAGCAGCCTGGTGGGAAGAGAGGTGCTGGCCCATGGACCTGCCACAGCATCATCCCAATACCAGGGCAGCCCAGAGGAGCAGTGTGGAGCTTCCCATCCCATCAGGGATGATGGACCGAGAGCTCCACCCAGGGCAGGAGCGGGTGTCTCCTTCCCCACTTGCACATCCCTGACAGCACCCAGGTGAGGCCATCCCAACTTTTCCCCAGCCTGTCACCTGCCTCTGTGGAGGAAAGCAGGGCAGGGCAGGGACAGCAAGGAAGTCCCCATGTCCTCTTGTCCCAGACTTACCCTGCCAGAGGCTGGAGCACCAGGGAGTGGGGCTGGTCCAGGTCTCCATCCATCACCACAGTATACTCTGGTATCCCTCGCCAGGCAGCCCCCAGGCGAGTGGCCAGCACCTGCCCTGCTGCCCCATCTGTCCAGTACAGGTTCCTCCCAAGCCAGTCCACTGCTATGCAGTCTGATCTCACACCTGCAATGCACTCAAGAGTCAGCACCCGTGGGGTGACAGCTGCAGGCCCTTCGGCACAACGCTCCCTGCCCAGGTCCCTTCCATCCCAGGAGCTCCGGCTCCAGCCAACCCTGCTCCCACCAGCACCTCTCCACACGAGGGGATGCAGCCTGGCACTCACTGCAACCTGGAGATTGCACAGCCACAGAGAGGCCAGCCCTGCTAACCCCATGCTGTCACAGCCCACCTTTCACCAGTGTGCCTTTCTTGCCCGAGTCGATGTCCTGCCAGCGGATGCTCTCTGTGGCCAAGTCCATCCAGAAAACTTTCCTCTCCACCAGGTCATAGTCAAGCGAGAAAATGACGCGATCTTTATCCGTAGCCAGCAGCACCTCCTCACGCCCACTCCGCAGGCCATAAGACAACACCTCTGACTGCACGGCCACCAGCAACAGGGGCTCCGGTCCTGGGGCAAGGCAGAGGCACCCGGACCCTGCTCAGTGCTGGTGGCCCCAGCACATGCAGGCAGGAATCATGGTGCTCGCAGGCACTGGAGCCTGCTGGGACTCAGCCCTGCTGCACAGCAGGTTCCCCAGCTAGTGCAGGTGGATTTTCTGATCAGTCACGGGCTGGCAAGCAGCAACTCATGGCTGAGTGGGGCCTGGGAGGCCACGTGGCAGAGGGGACAGGGCCATTCGCAGGACTACAAGGCTCAAGGGCAGCAGGCACAGGGGACGGGTACCCACCGGCTCCTGCTGTACCCTCGGGCACCAGGGACCCTCAGCACTGCTTGGCCGTCGCAGGGCTTACCAGTGAGTTTGCAGACACGTCCGTCGGGCTCCAGCAGGTAGCCAGGGAGACAGCCACAGCTGTAGGACCCTGGGGCATTGAGGCACGTCTGGCTGCAGGCTCCCTCGCCCCACTCCGTGCACTCATCTATATCCATGCAGGACAGACCATCCTCAGCCAGCCGATAGCCCGGGTCACACCAGCACCGCTGTGGGGAAAGGGGCTGTCAGGGTCCCGCTTCGGGCTCACGTGAGGCTCCCTCCTGCAGCTGGACCAGGTCAGCATGGTGGGGTAAGCCCCTGGACCAGGACCACTGGCACTCACAGGGCCCTGGGGCGAGGGGTAGCAGAGATGAGCGCAGGACCGCTGGCAGGGCACAGAGCAGTTCCCCCCCTCGTCCGAGCCGTCTGCACAGTCCTGCTGGCCATCACACACCAGGGATGCATTCAGGCAGGCCCTCAGCCCACATGGGTACTCTTGACTCTGGCAGGGAGCAGGCTGGCCTGCAGGGACATGTAGGGAAGGCTGCCCTGAGCCTCATCCACCAGCTCCTTTTATTCAGCCAGGGCAGATTCAGCTGCTCCTGCAAGGTGCCCAGGGCTCACTGCAGCCACCTTCAGAGCTGTGCCTGGAGCCTGGCTTCAGGCTGTCCTAATCCCAAGGCCACCAGCCCTGCAGCAACAACAGCTACCTAGGGCCTGGAACCACCACAAATGCTTGGAAGAAGCAACAAGCACACAGGGCCTTTCTCCTCTGTACAGACACGTCCCCACCTCCCTCCCATGCTGGGCACCCACCAAGTACCCCTAGGTGAGACACAGAGGGGATAAAAGCAGAGTGTTGCTCACAGCCAGACTCATCGCTGCCATCCATGCAGTCGCTCTCTCCATCGCAGCGCCAGACATCAGGGATGCACTTGTGACTGTGGGAGCAGCCCCACTGCTGGTCCCCACACAGCCCTTCCTCCCATGGACAGCCCTATGAGAGCAGAGGGTGAACAGGACCACCAGCCCTCCTGGGAACGAGCAGGGACAGGCTGCGTCCCCACCACCCCAACTCACCTCCTCGTCCGTGCCATCCCCACAGTCGGCGGCACCGTCGCAGCGCCAGGCCTCCGGCACACACTCCCCACTGCGGGGACACACCACCTCACCAGTGCGGCAGAGCAGCGGCCGGGGCACGGCACAGCCCTCCTCATCCGAGCCATCCCGGCAGTCGCGGTCGCCGTCGCAGCGCAGGGCCAGGGCCACGCATTGCCCACTCCGGCAGGAAAACTCAGCTGGGCCACACTCCTTCGGCACTGCAGGCAGGTCCGGGGCTGAGCGGGGGGCACTGTCCCCATCCCCAACCCCATCCCACCGGCGCAGGCATGGCACTCAGCAGGGTACGGCCCCTCCAGCCGCTCGGCAGGTTTGCCCCAGGCAGTGCCTGCTCCTGGACTCACAGGAAACTTGGTGCACCCACCCGTGGGGCAGGCAACCCCCCGGAAGCCCCTGTGCAATCCAGCCCCAGGGTCTCACCACAGCCCTGCTCGTCGGTGTGGTCCAGGCAGTCGGCATGGCCGTCGCACAGCCAGCTCTCAGGGATGCAGCGTGTAGCAGCGTCACAGCGCAGGGCGCAGTCTGGCGTGGGGCTCCAGCAGCCCGTCTCATCCGAGGCGTCAGGGCACTGTGGCACCCCATCGCAGCGCTCCCCAGCCCTGACGCACACGGCTCTGCTCGCACAGTGGAAGGCCCCTGGGGAGACAAGGTGCCTTGCTAAGCCTGCAGTAGGAGCCAGGGTGCCCAGACCCTCTGTTAGCCCCCCAGCAACCTAGAATGGCCCCAACGCTACAGCGAAAGGGCCTGGTCCCTCCTGGACCGTGATCTCCAGCAGCCTAGGTCCCGAGCAAGGCAGTCTCAACTCAGCCACATATAGGTCAGCACGAGCAGCAGAGCCAGCCCTGTCCCCTTCTGACAGCACCTCCAGCCCAGCACCAAGCTCAGAAGAAACCATCACAAGCACCAGAGCCCAGGACACACTCAGACCTTCCCAGGGCCCCACCCCACCAATCCCAGCAGGAAGCAGCCAGAAGCCCTGGCACAGGGCAACCCAGCTGCACAGGGGACTGAAGAACTGCTCCTACCTGGGGTGTCACAGAGCTGGGCACACCCATCCTCATCAGAGCCATCTGCACAGTCCTTCTCCCCATCACACACGTACTCCTGGTCCACACACTCAGTGCCGTCACGACAGGGCACATGTGTGCGAGGACAGGAGAGATGGAGGACTGGGGTCAGGGGGTGTGCAGGGCTGGATGGGAGGGGTGGAATATGTGGCACTACCCGTGCAGGACTGGTTGGACGCTGGGTGATAGTAGTTGGCTGGGGGGTAGTGGCCTTGGTTGGCAAGGACTGAGTGGTGGTGGTGGTCTTGGTGGTGGTAGTGGTGGCAGCTGGCTGCACGGTGGTGGTGGTGGTAGTGGTAGTGGTGGCAGCTGGCTGCACGGTGGTGGTCTTGGTGGTGGTAGTGGTGGCAGCTGGCTGCACGGTGGTGGTCTTGGTTGGTGTGGTCCGGGCAGTGGTTGGCGTGGTCTTGGTCGATGTGGACTGGCTGGTGGTGGTTGACGTTGTGGTAGCCTTGCTGGTTGGTGCACGAGTAGTGGTGAGCACAGTGGTGGTCTTGCTTGGTGTAGGTCTTGTGGTGGAGGTCGGGGACTGAGCAGCAGTGGTACTTGTGGTTGTCCTCATAGTGGTGGTCACAGGTGGAGGGAGCGGCAGGGCAGACTCCTTGCGTGGTGGCACTGGCAGAGGCACAGGAACGCAAACCTGGATTTGGGGCTGTGCCATCCCCACACTCCAGGCACCTCCAAGAGCATCCCACATAGCCACCAGCAGCCAGGCACCCTGCCCCAGCTCAGAGCACCCTGGGCCACCCAGCCCCATCAGGTACAGCCCCAGTGCCAGGCACAGAGCCATGGCCACTCTTACCAGCCTGCAGCTCCGAGCCCACGAAGGCCACCACTCCCTGCACGCCTGCTGCTGGCACAGACAGCACAAGGGCCAGCGTCCTCCGGTCCCACAGCAGCAGAGCCGTCCCGTTTGCTGACACCAGGTATGGCTCGAAGGCAGCCACAAGGCCGTGGGGCCAGCTGGGTGCCAGGGTGACTGCTTGCCGCTTGGTCAGACTCAGTGCCCGTAGCCCTGCGAGGCAGAGGGATGGTAAGACCCTGGTGCTCACAGGCACCCCTCGTGGCCCACCCTGTGCCCCTATAACCCACAGCTGTGGCAGGGACTGCATAGCTGAGGCCAGGGGCTTAGCCGTGGGACAACAGTCTGCCCCACGAGCACCCCACTGCCCAGGCAGGGACCTGCGGCACGTAGGGCACGGCTTGTCACTCCTGCCTATAGAGACCACCTCCACTCTCCCTGCTCCCAGGGCTCACCCAGGGCTGAGCTCCAGAGCAGGCTGAAGGCTCTGCTATCCATGGCTGCAGGCAGGTCTCCAGGCCAGGTCTCATTCCAGGCGTCCCATGGAGCACCCCCAGCCAGGCTGAGCTGCTGCAGGGGCTGCCCACGGGCTAGCCAGTACAGAGCATCCCGCTGCCAGTCCAAGAAGAGGTGCTGGATGGTGCTGCGAGCACGGTGCAGGATGCGCGGGGACATGTCAGATGCCTGGATCACTCCGATGTCCCTCCGGTTACATGCGAGCCAGTACAGATCCCCCGAGCGGATGTCCACACGGGCAGAGCAGACTTGGCAAGCAAGAGTAGGCAGGGAAGCAGTTACAGGGCTGTCCCATGACCCTGCTCCTCTGCCTGCTCCCTCCTGCCCCTAAAACCAGGGCACAGCTGCCCAGGGTCTCAGCACAGCCCCAGTGTGGGCACCATGGGACTGCTGGGCTCTGTACCCAGCAGATCCTCAGGCCTCAGGGAGCACGCCCTCCATCACCCCATAGAGTCTCACCTGGCAGCCCAGTTGCAATGACCTCTCTCCTGCCAGGGTGCCCTGCAACACGCAGCAGCGTCCCATGGTCATCTGTCCCGTAGAGCACTGACCTCTGCCAGTCCACATCTTGCAGGTGGAGGGGCTCCTGCCACTTCTGCACCCGTTTGCTGTGTGCTCCAGGGCCCACCTGCACCAGGGAGATGGCCTTCCCCGATGCATACACGATGGACAGCTCTGCAGGGTACAAGGACGGTGTGAGTGTGGCTCCAGGGGCACTGGATGGGGTCACCAGCATGATCCAAGGCAGAAAGGTAACAGCACTGGTGTGTGCTGGGAACCTCATCCCATCAAAGCCACAGCCCCTTACGGCCTCCCTCTGACTCCCAGTGACCTGTCCCAGCCCAGACAGCCAAGCCCACCCTGCAGACTCTGCTTACCTGCACACTTCCCCGAGGGCAGGAGGAAAAGGCCCTCCGGACATGCACATTTGTAGCCCTGAGGGTGCACAGGGGACAGGAGGCAGAGGTGACTGCACAGGCCCGGAGCACACGCAGCAGTGTCTCCTGGAAGCAAGGGGACATTAAGAACTCAGGCAGCCATGACCACCTGTGCCTCTCCTGATCCCCAAAAACAGGCTGTCCCAGGGCTGGATATGGTCTGGCTACCCCAGGCAGGGTAGCAGTGTCACATGAGGTAGGAGGGCTCAGCTCTACCTGAAGCCATGGGACTCGCCAGCTTTCCTACGGGTTCATGCGTCCCCTCTGCCGCAACCCCACAACCCTCAGCACAGGACCAGGGGAGCCATCGGGCAGGACCCAGTTTGCTCCAGGACCCAGCACAGCCTCCCCCCAGCATCCAGGAAAGCAGCAGGGATGCTGCCAGACCTGCACCGGTGCAGGTGCCCAGCAGGGTACTCACGGGGAGGCTGCTGCAACGCATGCAGGACAGTGAAAGCCGAGACAGGGGCACGGAGCAACACTGCGTGCTCCTGGGGAGAGGCCTGGGTGGCAGACACCAGCTCCGTGCCATCAGTCCAGAAGAACCGGCTCTCGAACACAGCCAGGCCCAGTGGCTCCGTGTGGCTCCGCAGGACAGCAGGAAAGGAGTGGCGGCCGCTGCCATCCACCCGCAGGGTTTCGATGGACTGGGGACAAGGCAAGGCACAGTGACCATGTGGCACTGTCCCACAGCCACAAGGCTCACAGTGGTGCCTTCCCCCTGCCAGCCCAGAGATGTGTGCCGGACCTGGGCACCGTTCCCTGCTCCCTCCCATGCCTTGGCCATAGCCACAGGGGAACCAGGGCCACCCTCCCCACTCCCACCTCATCGCCTCCCAGCACCTGGGGGGGACAGAACCCTGCTGCCCTGCATCCCTACCTCCTTGTACTCGCTGATCCAGTACAGCCTGCCAGCCACATGGTCCAGGCTCAGCCCCACAGGCTCCTCCATGGACACCACTGTGAGCTCCCGCCGGTTTGAGCCATCCATGCCAGCTGCAGCAATGATGGTTCGGCCCCTCTGCCCGCGGTTGACCCAGTACAGGGACCTGGGGGCAGGCACTAAGCACCCACTTCACGGCATAACACCAGTGCTGCCACAGCCCCGCAGCAGGCACGACCTGGTCAGCACCAGCATCACTCACCCAGGAGCCCGGGGCTAACCCTGGCTCACTCGCTCCTCACCTTGCAGCCGGATGCACCGTCAGCTGCTCCGGTGCCACGTCCTTCCCCAGCACTGTCACGTAGCCCCTGCCATCACCCAGCCCCACGCAAATGGCTGCAGGGTGGCTACTGGCCCAGTACAGCTGGCCTGTGAACCAGTCCACAGAGATGCTGTTCACCTCTCCAGCATCTGCAGAGACAGAGTGATTTAAGGCACATTAGCCCCACTCTGGGCGAGGAGGCAAAACCCACGTTGCCTCTTCCTCTGCAGGGAAGGCAGGGCTGGGGTGGCAGGCCAGCTCTCAGCATCCATCTCAGCACTGTCACTCCTCCCCACCTGCATAAAGGGGCCGTGTGCCCTTCCCCGGGAGATGAGCCCGGAGCTCGCCATCCTCTGTCAGCCAGTAGTAGGTTTCTCGGAGCAGGTCGTACACCAGGGCACGGGGCTCGGTATCAGTGGAGAGCAGGGGCCGGTAGGCTTGGGTCCGCACATCCAGAAGAGCCAGGTCTTGCCCCACGGCCACCAGGATCTGCGTCGCGTTGTCTGCCAGGGTGAGGGGGATGTCAGCCAGTGAGCAGGGGAGCCATGGCTAGCTGGGGTCACTGGCCAGCCCCTCAGAGAGCCCAGGCTGCCCGGCTTACCCTACCTGCCACTTCACAGGTGGTGCCATGCCACAGGGTGTAGCCCTGGAGGCAGGCGCAGCTGAAAGCGCCTGGGGTGTTGCTGCACAGCTGGCTGCAGGGGCTGTACTCCAGGGAACACTCATCCACATCTGTGGGGATAGATGCAGCCAGGAGCCTGCCACACAGCTGGCTAGCCAACCCCAGACTGCTCCCCAGGGACCACAGGCAGGCTCCCTAGACACCAGAGCCTCAGCCCCAGCCCCAAAACATACCAGCTGCTGCTGGGACATGACCTAGACACAGCCTTTGCGGGGCCAGGCGTGACACACAGGCAGGAGCAGGGCTGAGGCAGGTGTTCCTGCACAGGGGCTGGCTCCGGGGAGACCCTGCTTTTGGCAGCTGAGGCCCCAAAACACGCTGACTTCTCCTTACCAGCACAGCTCTGCCCATCCGCCTGCAGCACCCAGCCAACCCCGCAGGAGCACTGCACTCCCCAGTGCGTGTCAGTGCACGTCTCCGCACAGCCCCCGTTCCGTACGAAGCAGCTCCGACCTGTGGGGACACAGCAGAGGGGTGACATGATGCAGGACAGCCCTGTGGCCCGCCCCGGGCCCCAGCCACACGCAACTCACCGCACGTGCTGGGCTCGTCTGTGCCATCCAGGCAGTCATCCTCATCATTGCACATCAGGGACTCCAGGATACACTTCCCCTCATCGCACCGCACCATGCCAGGAGGGCAGGGGGCTATGGCACACACAGCTCATGTCAGGAGGGCAGAGCGATACCAGGTGGGCACAGGGGAGGCCCCACAAAGCCTCAACAGGTTCCCAGGATGCTTGCCACCATCCCGAGGGGAGCTGGGACCCAGGAAGGCAAAGTACCCCTTACTTGACACATGGCCTGGACGGGTCTCACCCCACTGAGGAGCATCCAGCGTGCTTGCTTACCACAGACGTCTTCATCCGAGGAATCACCACAGTTGTCAATCCCGTTGCACTTCCACTCGGCCATGATGCAAACCCTGTTCCTGCACTGCCACTGCCCAGGCAGACAGGGCTGCTGGGGACACCCCTCCTCGTCCCAGCCATCCTCACAGTCCTGGTGCCGATCGCACAGCTCCCAGTGCGGGATGCAGTGGTGGGTGCCGGGACACTGCACCTTCTTTGTCCCACACACTGAGGGAACAGAGCAGTACTCACACCCTGCCCTGTGCCCCCCAACCACCCCCACTCAGCCCCCCCAGGCGAGACTACGTACCACAGTCCTGCTCATCAGAGCCATCCAGGCAGTCAGCAGCACCATCGCAACGCCAGCTGCTAGAAATACACCGGCCGTCGTCACACTGCCAAACGTGAGGGTCTCCACCACAGGCAACATCTGCAAGGACAGCACATGGTCACTGGGACCTACCGCTCCGGCACAGCCATAAGGGTCCCCTCCATCCTGGCACGGGATGGGCGCTGGCAATCCCTGAGGGGCTCTGCCAAGGGGCTGGCCCACAGCAGCCCCCAACAGGGCTCTCGGGCAGGTGGGGGGCTGCCTCGCTCAGCATGGGATCCAGGATATATCCCTGTGCCACAGACAACTCCCAGGAGCTCTGGGCCACACGGGTCCCTGCGGGGTGCCACACAGGAGCCGCTGGCAGAGCCAGCGAGGTGCCTCTGGCCTGCCCTGCCCCACCACCCCCCAAAAAGTGGCCGGGCCCCTCGCCGCCCGCAGAGCACAGCCCCTCAAGGACACCCCACGACAGAAGATGGGTGCCAGCTTCCCCTGGCTCACCGCACTGCTCGTCGGTCCCATCAGGACACTGCTGCTCGCCATCACAGAGCCAGGGAACGGGGATGCAGCCGGTACCGCAGGCGGCCTGGCGTGAGGCCGAACACGGGGGGCTGGCGGGCACTGGGGGAGAGAGGGATGCCGGCCCTTGGTCAGCCCGGGTGGCCGTGGGGAGCACCCACCGGCACTGCTCGTCCGTCCCGTCAGGACACTGCTGCTCGCCATCACAGAGCCAGGGAACGGGGATGCAGCCAGTACCGCAGGCGGCCTGGCGTGAGGCCGAACACGGGGGGCTGGCGGGCACTGGGGGAGAGAGGGATGCCGGCCCTTG
>JANZLQ010000007.1:1919831-1942535 GCA_026212715.1 Elanus axillaris
GGGGGGGGGCTTGAAGAGAGCAGAAAGCTCTCACCAAATTGGTGAGAGGGAACAAATGAGTGCTCACTTGAACAGCCACATGCAAAATACTATACAAAAGTCCAGTACCATGTCCGAATAAGTGCAAAATAACATTTTCACCTTTAACTATTCCTAGTACAGCAAACAATTTTTTCAAATATCCAAAGGCTGTTTCACATTAGTGTGATCGATTTTATATTGTTCACGTAAAATTACATGTATCCTCTCTGCTATATGATTGATCAAGTTCTCTTCTCATTATTCGTGTAAGAAGTTTTAAACTATTCCTGTTTACCTACAGTGACTTTTAAGCACTTTTTCCTAAAGATGAGGGATGTCATGCTTGTAAAGAAAAAAAATTTGTGGGACACCTTGCCTCACATCAGTTATTAACCTAGTGCAACCTCATTCCCATAAAGAAAGTACAGTTCTACTTGACTCTGTGTTGTGTGTCCATGCTCAAAATTAAACTGCTTGCAATCTGTTGTTTAAAATTTATTCCAGCAGAAAAACTGGATTTCATGAAACACCCATTTCTTCCTAGGAAAACATCTTATTCAACACTGAAGTTCCTAAAAATAAAATTTCAGAGCATTTCAAACTATTTTTAAAAAGGTGGTTTTTATTTCAGCTTCAAACTGAAATACTCTTGTGGCCAGCACACGTGCCCAGCCCCAGCCCCAGCCCCAGAGCCAGGCAGCAGCAGCATCTGCCTTGTTGGGTGTTTTAATGAGCAATGAAGCTGTCTCACAAGTGATACTTTCAGCCTCCAAGATCCTCAGCATAGGCAGGAGGCGCACCACCACCGAGACCTGTGGACAAATCCTCCCACCTCCCAAAGACCAAACAGCCCTGGAAAAATACGTTTACAGACCTAAGGCACTGCTAGGGAGAACTAGGAAATACTAGCGCCTGCTGTGATGCAGCCTGGCAAGAAGCTTAAAGCAACAGCACCCTTTACCATAGTATTCTTTCCATTAATTAAAAGGGTTAATTTTGAAAGGAATGACACTCAGGCAAGCTGGAGGACTAATTTCATGAATGCACTAAGGAAACAGTTTCTTGCTCTCAGCAGTAACAGCAAGAGCTACGCTGCTCTCATCACCCTAGAAGTGGTTGGAAACGATGCGTTTGCCCTCATGCCGTTTGTTTCAGAACGGAACAGGAGAGGACGATCTTTTTAAGAAGGGAGTGAATTATCAGGATAAGGAAACTGAGCTGGTTTCAACCTCTTTCACTGACTCTGGAAAATAAATCCAGAAGTGCCCCAAAGGGTCTAAAAATGTTTGCTTGTTTTCAAAAAACTCGAGGCTCCTGGTTGCATCTCCCCCACATGCTTGTCATCCTGCTCTTCCCCAGCCCGGTGAGAGTTATCCGTGAGACGTGGGGAAGGCAGAGAAGGAGATCAGGACCTCCACTCGCAGGTGCCCCAGCCCCCTTCGCCATCTCCCATCAGGATCAGGAGATGGATCTCTCCATCAGGGATCAGGAGATCCCATCATCTTCACCCACCAGGACCTGCCTGTGCTGCCTCTCCACGCCGCCACTGGGGAGCAGCAGAAGGCTGCAGGAGAGCCCTGTCTTGTCGTCCTGCTCTTCCCAGGCTCTCGGGAGTTATCCCTGAGACCACGGAGAAGGAAATCAGGACCTCCACTCGCAGATACCATAGCCCACGCCAGGCCTTACAGCAGCCCTGTCGCGCATCCCACCTTCCAGCCTCACAGGCTGCCACCAAACCCTGCTCAAAGCTTCCCTGCGCCTTCGCCGTGGGATAAGGTGATACAGGCTCTGCAAGGAGGCCAAGCCCAGGTTTAGCCCAGGACAGGATGATGGGAGGGAAGTCTCTGACCTGGCTCTGGGGCTCTGAACCTTCCATCTTGGGAGCAAAAATCACCATCAGCTCACACCAACAAGGCAGAAGCATCTCTCAGAGGGATAACTGTGCTAGTAGGACATTAGGGGCCTCCTGCTTGGTGACATGCACACTCACGTGTACATATATATATACACACATATATAGATTCACACACACCTATATGGATGTTGAAGGGTTGTTTCCAGTCCTTTGATACTCTGCTCCCACGTGTCTCCTGCCAGGCAGGTCCATGTGGTCAGTTTATCCTGGACACGGTGTTTAAAGCAATCTGAAGTGCTGCTGTCCCCCCTTTCCACAGGTTGTGACCAAGAGAGTGGCAAGATGGGCGACCCACCCACGAGCAGCTGAGTGTCCCTTGCACAGATGGGTAAGATTGCCTGCAAAGATCAAGCAACACAGTGGCTGGATAAAAGGCAGTGTTGGCTGCTGCTTATAATGACTGCAGATTGAATTCATCATTATGGATGTCTTGTTGGCTCTCATGGGCAGTAGCTGACCCTTCATTGTCTCCTCTGGCCTCATCTCTGTGCCCCCACCGTGCTTTCTGGCACAGGGCCTCCACTCTTCACAGCAGCCACACTGTTGTACAACACTTCTTGCTCACCCCTCCAGCCAGTCCTGCTTTCAGCCAAGCTGCCACCTCATACTGACATGTTTCTGCACTTCGCGTCCGGGACCCGGCAGATCCAGCTGGGACCAGGAAACTTACCCCAGAATAACCACCTGGCTATGCCTTGCTCTTCCCCAGATAAAAGCAAAACCCTGCAAAAAAAAAAAAATAATTAAAAAATGGCAGAGGTCTTCCTTTCTATTCTGGTTTTCCACTCTCTACTTAATAGCTTGAAGTTCCTCCTTGCCCATACCCCGTCTCTGGTTCTGCATTCACCATACAGAGTGAGCACGTAGGCAATGATGCATTCTCACTGTGTCCCTTGGCTGAACTCATTATCTAACAGAGTAAAAATCCAAGTCAAGAGAAAAGGTCCTCCTCTTCCAGAAGCAGTGAGCCCAACATTGCTCCAGCATCACAGATACCTACTGTTAGCATCACATTCCTGTTTTTAGCTGCTTAGTAAGGCATACCAAGGAAAAGAAGTGTCCTTATCATCTCTTCCTTAGATGCACGTAACTTCTCAAGAAAATGTCTGATTCATCATTTCTTGGAAAATTAGCCTGGCTTTAAAATGCCCCCAGAAGAGCTCCCCCCCACCCAGTTTTGACCAGATTGCTTTTTTTTAGAAGAATTTGGCTTTCTGATTTCCAACAGTCTGCAGATTTTTCCTCCTTCTCTATATACTGAAGGCTGCATCTGCACTTGGCCAGCGCTGCTAGGCTCAGCCAGAGCAGGGACCAGCTCATACACATCATGACTTCTCATCTGACCCACCCATGTGTGTTCCCTCCATGAACATCATGGTGCAGCTTGGGATCTGGGTACACTCAGTCCTCGCTGCCAGCAGCACAGTTGGTGTCCTGGACCAGGATGTCCTCCTTGACTCACGATATTGCCCTGGAATCACTGATGCCTGCTCTCAGTGTTTGCATTAAAACCTCACCTGCATTGATTGCTCCAGACCTGGGACCACAGTGCAGCCCACTGCGACGTGAAGCACATGGTGAAGGCGCTCATACAAGAAGCAACAGCAAACCTCATCCTCTGCCAGCGCTGCCAGGGTCACTTCTTTAATGACTCCAGGCAGTACTGAGAGCTGCTGGGAGACAAAGGACGCTATAAAACAGGCCAGTCTGCCCTCCTCTCAGGCTATCACAGCAGATCTTACTTATTGCTAGTGAGCAATAAAGCATTATAACCCTGGGACAGCTTGTGCTCCACACACCACCTCCCTTTCTTGTTGCCCAAGGAGCTTTCAACAAAATCAAGGGAGGAAAAGCCACAAAGAAAAAGAAATGATGCTTAAGGAGAGGGAGAACTGGGAAAAATATGCAGTTCTCCCCGAAACCTCATCCAGGTTCCAGTGATCAGCGTTTCTTGAGCCAGACAAGGTGTCTCCATCTAATAGTCCTTGATGGCTTTTTCTTCAAGGTATCCCTTTTTGAACTCTTGCAAACCTCAATATCCCGCAGCAGGCACTTCCTCCTCTCAGCTCTGCACTGTGGGAAGAAACCAGCTCTTCTTGCTTCCTTGTAACAGGCCACCCAAGAGCTTCACCTGGTGAAAGACAGTTCCTCCTTGGCTGCTCACAGCTGTACCTCATCTGTCCTCTCAAGGCTGAATAAACCTACCCTGTTCCTAGTGTAGAAACTATCCCAGACCTTTAAAAATCTGTGGTGCTGTCCTCTGGCCCTGAGGAGACCATAGCTGTGCACAGCATCTGAGACATGGACACACCCTGGCTGCAAGCAGCATTTCCATTTTGTTCCTTTCCTAGCTATTCCTAAGGTCTGCCTCAGACATGTTAAGGGTTAATCCATTCCTTGGCATCCCGAGAGCTGCAGCTTGCAGCCAGGTGCCTGTGAAACAGAGCTTCCCTCCTACTGGCACATACCTGCACAGCTTCTTGTTGATGCTGTGCTGTGCTGGGATGCGGTGTGGCCAACCCTTACTCTTCAGCCCAAAGTGGGACTTCTCACCTTGCACCATCGGCTTGTGTTTGAGCACAAACCCAGTGCAAATCCCAGATGTAGGATTTCATGTACAGGAACACTCCTTGCATCTCTGCCACTACCATGCAGTGAGTTGCCACATATTTCCAGGCTAATTCTTCTCCTCCGAAAGCTCTTCAGAGGCAGCCAAGAGGATGTCGTGCTAAACGACTGAGTTACCTCAAACTGGCATGCAAAGAGAGAGGTGACAAGACCAGGTTAGTGCTGACCATGAAAGCCCTCCCATTGCCTTGCAGGGTGCTGCCCTTCAGCGTCAGCACTTGCACTTACTGGGGCAGATGGCATGGCGCATGCCAAGGGAGAGAATGGCAAGTGCTGGAGAATCGTACTGCTTTAAAATAGATGCATGCATGGTTTTGTTCATCACTGCCCGTTCACGTCTTCCTTCTTGATTGGCAGTGCTGGAAACAACATTAGCTGCATGGGAAATGTGCCTTGCTGTCTGCTTCTCCTACCGCAAGAGCACAGAAGACACCTTTTGGTGTGGGGTTCTAGGAATGGCATGCTAACATCAGGCTGTCCACAGATCACCTTGAGGATATTTGCCTGGGAGACCCAACAGTTGTGACCATACTGGCTGGACTTGGTACAAATCTCGTCACTTCCCAAGCACATGTTTTGCTTGGGGACTTTTGTCACCTTCCCTTCTCCCGCTAGGTCTCCGGACTATAGGATTAAGAGATGAAGAGCAGTAGGATGGGGTTAGTCCCTTACCATCTGGCATCACCATGTAGACCCTGCTGCCAAAGTGAGCCACCAGCAGCTGTTCCCCTTTCCTAGCAGACACCAGGGAGGTGGGCAGTTGGAGCAAGAAGGGCATCAGCCCAGGCAACCACAGCTGTTTGCTACTGTAGGACCCACATTTTGCAGTGGGCTTTGGTAGGTGCCGTATTTAGTCTTTCCTGTTGAATGTCTGTCTGCCTTGAGTCTGGAATGAGCAGAGAAATCCCAACACTCAAGCAAAGAGGAGGAGCACTCTGGGAATATTTGACGGGAGCAAGAGACATAGGCAGGGCTGGTATTCCTCCCTGGAATAACACTGCCTAAATCCTACTGATTGCAAAAGTCTCGTGCAGGATGAGCATTTTGGCTTTATTTCATGACTCACAGCAGCTTTGCTCTCTGCCAGATCAAACTGCACCACACACTGCTTTACACTGACTGGGCTTTTAGACCCATGCAAAATACTGCTGTTGCTGTACTGCCCAAAAGCAGGCACCCGGGGAGCTGTGGCTGCATCCAGAGCATCTTGCTTAATCCCACGAATACCAGTCCCCACAAAAATAGAAACAATCGCCTTCTCACAGAGGAGCTCACTGTATCGAGTTTCTAGCACTCACAGCAACCAAAATAAACTAATATTATCTCTGTGGCTGGTAGATTAAATGGTTTCTTTCCTGTAATGTTAAATAAATGAGGGAATTTTTTGTGTGTGTTTTGGGGAAGCTGGGGTCTGGAGTATCTCCTCACCTTTACGACATATTGTGCCCACTTAATTTTTTGCACTGATGACATGGGAAGTGTGCTTGAAGCCAAAAATGGAGCATGTTTGCCATACATAGCATGTGTGTTGGCAGAGAGAGGCTGGTTCAGCTAATCAGGCAGCCCGCATTATTTAAAACAATCCTAAACCTCCAGCGGGCCCTGAAGTTAGCACATCATCTCTGGAGCTCAGCATCTGGGACAATGCTGCCGTGGCAAACTCGCTGGGATGAGACTGGGAAACAAGTGGAGGAGAGAGCCCTGTAGCCATGGCTCCGACACTGCCTCAATTTTCATATAAGAAGTATTCAAATAGGCTTGCCAAGGCTGCTTTGGAGGCTAGTCTCCCATCTCAGGGCAGGGTTTTAATTTCCAACGTGTACTCTTTCTTTCATTTTACTGCCAGAATTTTAATCATCTTCAAATGAATAAATGCAAAAGATTTGCCTACACGCTCACTGCTGCTCACTGTAACTTCATCTCATCTCAGGTGGCTGTTAGTAAGACGCCCCACCAGCTCTCCCTGGAAAACCTGAGGGAAGATTTTTAAATCTCCTATAATTTGGCCTGTCTGTTCAAGCGGGATGCCCAGAAGCTACCAAGGTGCTGATTTTTAAGGTGTGCAAGGCCTTTCTCAGAGACTGGCAGTCTCCCAGGAGGTGCCCAAATGCACGGGGAAGTGCTGACCTCCACCCTCCAGAGCACAGCCACCTCGCGGGAAGCGGGCGGTCTCTGCATTTTCCCTTTGGAGCAACGTGGGAGTGTTGGCGCTGAGCATTTTGTTGTCCCTTGGAGGAACTGTGCCATGAAGTCCTAGGACATAAAGCGCTGCACTCATTTTCTTCTTTTAGAATAAAATTCTTTCATTCCCCCAGCTTACGCTGGCTTAACCGCATTACCTATAAGCAGGGGTTGTTTGATGCTGGCTATTCAGTCTGTGGGTCCCTTTTTCAAAACCTTTTAAACCCACAGGTCAACAGCAAGCCATAGGTCACCATTAGACCCCAGCGTAAAGGCCTCCAATACATCCCGGTTCCAGGAAAATCGAGCCCAGTAGAGGCGGGGGACCTCCTGGCAGGACCTCCCTTCATCGCTGCAGTGCCATCAGCGAAAGACACAGAGCACCAAGGTAACATGGGCTGCTGCCTCCCCTTTCTTTCCATGAGACCATTTGCTTTTCTCCTGCCCTGAGCACCCTCAGGTATGCTCTTGCCACCATGAAGGAAGAGCTTCTCAGGGAACGGTAGGCTTGTGACCTTCAGTGCACCTCTTCCCCGCAGTGAGTTGATGCTGCCAATCCCTTTGGAAAGCCCTGGGGCTGGCTGTAGCAGCATGTCTCCTGCAAACTAGAGCTCTGGGCAGCCACACGAATGCATGACCTGGCTACTTTTTTTCTGGGAAACAAAGACGTGTGAGCCTTGGGACCGTGACTATGGGGCTCTTGCTTCCTCAGAGTAGAGCTGCCGCTAATCCAGCCAAACACGTTTGCTGTGGCCTTGTGGCTTTTTGGGAAGTATCAAGGGGCAGATGACACTAACATGAGCATACAGTGCTGCCTTGAGCTGGCTGGGAGGGAGATGGGGAGGGTGGATGGGATGCTGTCACGCAAGAGATGCTGGATGTGGTTGGCACTGCATCCCACATAGTGGAGGGGAGAAGCTGTCCTGAGCAGGCTGTGTTGTGTGGAGATACCAGGGTAAAGACAGGACAGCCCAGAATCTTCAGCACGTGTGAGCCATCCACATATCTAATGTATGCCAGGAAGTAGATTGCCTTATTCTTGAAGAAAACAGATACTTTTAACCTAGCATCCACCATCACAGCCCCCATCTCCAATTAAGGCTGGCCCAGGCCCTTTGGGGAGATGATAAAGGCTATAGGAGATGAAAGGTAACTGGGACAAGCTCAAAGGCTGTAAAACTTCCTCCTCCATTAGCCGCACACACATATAACCTGCCAGGCTGTGTGGTTTTTCGGAGATAACCCCGGGGTTACATACTCAGCAGCGCAGTCTGTCTGAGCCTGCCAGCATCTCCCAGTGCCTCCCAGCCTCTGGGAGAGCCCCAAGCCCAGGCAGCCTCCAGGGCAGAGCACACCACAGCAGGAAGACCAGAGGGCATGGTAAATAACTGTGGCTTGTTTAAACAGCCCCAGCTTGGCAGTAAAAGGTAAAACAGCAGGAGTGAGACTTTGGCAGCTTTTGGCCTTGAAGGACAACCACAAAACTAGTCACCAGATGTTTCCTCAAGCACTCTGCCTACCTCCAGAGGAAGGGGCCAAGTAAGATGCTCAGTCTGAGTGCAGACACCCGGGGTTTAGCCCCTTCGGGGTTGGCTGGTGTTACACAGTCACTGCTGAGCCATGCCAGCCTGGCAGGGCACAAGCGCTTTGTCCCGAGAGTACCTGAGGGGCGATCGAGCACCTGCCAAGCTCTGGCTGCATCCCAGAAGGATGCCGGGGGAAGGTTTCTTTGCAGAGGAGGAGTCTTACCCCCCTAACCATCTGGGAGGGACATGGGAGCCTGGCGGATCCTCTCTCCAGCTGCAGCTCAAGGCCTGGCAAGGGGCTGTGTTGACTTTGTGCTCCAGGGCCGCACAGGCACGTGTACAGAGCTCACCACCCTGCACAGCGGCGGTTCTCAGAATAAATCCGGGACTTCAGCCCTGAAGCTGGCAGTGCTCACAGCACACCATCTCCATCTGATCGGCTGCCAGGACAGACCCCAGAGCTGCCCTCCTGCTCCCCATGCAATGGGGGCAGAGGGTGCTCCAAGCCAGGCAGGAAAAGGCTCCACTGGGTCCTGCAATCTGTGCCACCTACCACAGGGGAGCTTCAAGATCCTTCCTTAGATCCCCTGTTTTGCCATCACAGTCCTGCCATCGGGTGAAGCAGAGGGACTATTCCCATCAGCTCAGCACTGGGCAGACTTAAGGTGATTTAGTCTGAAAGACTGATTTCAGTTTGAAAGTCTGAATGCATTTTGGTGCTCCATTTCTGGCTTTTGGAGCCTGCTCCCTGGCTGTGCTCAGTTTCCTGCGCTTCTGTGTAGACAGCAAAGCTTTCTGCTGCTACGTTCAGCCCTTGTTTCACTTTGCTCTTGAATGCCACTACAGGGTAGAGGTAGACAGAGAGAATGGAAACATAGCGGGCCAGGAGCAGAAAGGAGGAGAAGGTTGGGCTGCACTGTCTGCAGCTGGTTTCCCAATAACTCTGCATGAGTTTGGGGAGAGGATTGCTGCCAGAGGATTTTTTGCGTGTTTACATTGCATCTCCACTGCATGTGAAACAGGCACTTTAACTGAATGGGCTCTTTGCCAGCCTTTCAACCACCCCTGCAGCGGTGGGACTCACATGTTCCTCTTGCATTTGCAAGAAGGGAAATATGGGTTTCCACTGCCATCCTCCAGGCCTGCCTAGAGGAGAAGTCTGGGTTAGACTAAACTATGCTGACAGAGACCCCGAGGAAAGGGCTGTACAGAGGCACTTGCTTAAGACGCAGCTGCCTGTGCCTGAGGCAGATCAGCAGCAACCTCCCAGGGAGTCCAGACAGCCAGGGAAAGGGAAACCTTGCCATCCCCAGAGGCATGAAAGGGAAGCCACATTGCTTCTTGCTGGATGCATCTTCCGGAAGGCATTTGCTCACCATGTTTGTTTGAAGCCTGGAGTTAAGATTGAACTAATCAGACATTAGCCCTGTGCAGCCCAAAGAGCACCCGCCACAGACACAGAGGACTTTACAACAATATCCAGAGCGAACACGTCTTTGTTGGCTACAACCCCTCAATGTGAGCACCTGCTTGCTTTTTCCTCCAAACTGAGTCCAGGCTGAGACTGAAAGCCATTAAACAACTGAAAAAGCCTGGAGAGAGCTTGAATAACTTTTTTCGCAAGATGAAAGGAAGAGCAAAGTTAGGACATGGTTTACTTACAGGTTAAAAAATAGTCTGCAGTAGTCACACAGCCACACAGGAGCTGGCTGCCATTTTGTTTGGCACTGGGCTTATCCAGCACGCTCCTCCCAAGTGCCAGGCCATGCCTGCCTCTTGCAGTCTCTAGCTTACCCCAGGAAGGAGTATGCTTTACCTAACACTTGGGCCCATTGATCAAGATATCTCAGATGACCCAGTAAAAGAGCTCAGGAAAACTCGGGGGCCTCTTTTGGATGAACTTTGGTCACTGTCAGGCCAGGTCATTAAAACAGAAATTGGGTCAAAACCTCTGGTAAGAGCAAGACTCATGTGGCACAGGAAAGGCAAACCATGAGGGAGCCTCCAGTCGCTGCTCCAGTTTTTGGAGCTGAAACCTGACTTTGATCTGCCCCTGAATTTACACCTTGCTCTGACGCCAACCTCTGCACTGGCTTTGGGTCAGACACTTCAGACCAGACCCCAGGAGGTTGCGTGTGGACAGGACGATGATAAGCACCACTGCAGAGTCCTGTGAGGCACAGAAACTTATGAAAACCATCTTTTCCCCTCTCCCTGTGATGTTCACTAAACCAGGCCAGCACAGTGGCAACCTATGATGCGAATCCTATGGCTGGTTGTGGCTCCAAAACCTCATCCAGGGAGGCAAAGGCTGAGGCTGGGGAACTTGGAAGGGCAGCAGGGAGAGCTGTGCCCCACCGCGGGGCCCGGGAGGTCCCAGAGGAAGGCCATGGAGGGCTGTGCATCTTCTGGGGTCCTACCTTGGTGGCCAAGCTTGGTGACCTCTTGGGTGACATTCTGACAGCAAGGCTTTTGCATTTGAAGCACAGGGCACATGCCACACAATTCAAAGGACTGCCTGGCACTCTAGAAAGCAATAAGAAACACAGCCAGCAAGCAGCTGGACCGGGCAAAGCAGTCTGGTGTGCATGGCTCAGCAGGCAGGGCCATTCCTCATCACCTAGGAGTTCCATGGAGGCCAGCTCAAGCTCTGGGGACTGCCCAGAAGAATGACCGCTCTCTTCTTGCAGCTCTGCGTAGGGCAGGCAAAGGACAGTCTCCACAGTGCCTTTGAGACTCACCACGTGTCACTCGCCCCATGCGAGTCTCCTCGGGAGTGAAATGTGACACTGAGTGTGTGGGGCAGGTGTCACCTCCTTGCATACCAAGCCCCACTGCTCCAGCCCATGTGTCCATATGAGGCATTCCCCAGCTGCCCTTATCACTATTTCAGGACCACTTGAATTCCTGGCTCTTATCAGGCTTTTTTGAGACACGTGAGCCCTTGAGCTCAAATGCCACTAGGCCACATCTGGGCCCTTCCTTGTCTCTGCACTGAGCCAGCTGCACAGAATTTGGGGTGCCAGCATTGACGTAAAGGGCAGCTTTTGGATGATAAACTGTTTTTTTCGCTCAGAGGATCACAGAAATGACGGACTCTCAGGCTGCAACTTCTCACGGCCTTGTTTGTTATCAAGCAGAGACTCATTTCACCTGCCACAGGGCAGGCACCTTTGAGTTTTACACCAGTGATGCTCAACAGTACCCTTGCTGCTGGTCCCAACTCTCCCAGTACAGGGTGGTTGGAGTTACCAGTGCTGCCCGGGTTCTCCAGCTGAAGCATGTGGGTGGGGAAGCGTCATCTCAGGATGGCCATCGCTACCTGTCCCCACAGGTGATTTCAAGCTATTTGCAAACCACAGGAGCATTCTGACATGGGAGCCCTTGGGTAGGGAGGAGGAGCTGGGCAGCCTTGCTCTTTGCTCTGTAGCTGTCCCTCTGCCCATAGGATTTTGCCTTCTGTGAAGATTTCTAGGGAGAAATTCCAATATACCTGTGACACTGTGAGTCCTTAAGGTCAAATGTGGTCCATCTCCCCCTGCACCCTGTCTGGTAGGGAGCTATGGCAGATGCCTGAGGAACACAAGAGCTGGACAAGCCTGTAGTGATTCCTCTCTGGATTACTCTCCCAGCCAGCACAATTTGCAGATCAAGGATTTCCTGAAAAGGCAGCAGCGTCTTTGTGTGCAACGGTGGCATTTTTTATTCTGTGAATGTGTCTGGTCCCTTTTTGAAGTCACATCAGTTTTTAGCATCCACAAGGTTCTGTGACAGGGAGTTGCACATTTTATGTACACCTCTTTTACAAATGGAAAAAATTAAGAGTGGTCTGATGCTAGCAGCTGATGGGATGACAGGAACTCTGATATAATCTTCATTCATGTAGAAAGTCTTAGACCAGAGTGAGTGGTGAAACAAACCAGCCAAACTTACTTAAGACAACGGGACAGATGGCAGCTGAACACGTCGTGGGTAACAGCAATATCCAGCACAAACCCATCTGGTCTGCAGCGGGAGCTAAGGCAAGCAGGAATCTTCAGAGGTGCAAGAGTCACATCGTGCACTGTGGGCAAAGGTCTGTCAGCCAGATCACTTGTGCACAGCCCACAGATAGGCATATTTGCTTTACGCAGAATAAGATACCTCTGTATTAGTAAGAGATGCATGTGTTTACCTTAGATGAGGATAACTTGACTTTTGCATATTTGATTGCTTACTACAGATTAGGACAATTTTATATTGATAATAAATGAATTAAAGGAAGGGCTTTGCTCTGAGACAGCATAGTGAGCTCACGCTCATCTGCTACTTCCTATCGGCAAGTGCTCCGAGACCTTTACTAAACCATTTTGAGAGCCATCCTTGTTTTCTTTCTTTCTCCTCTCTTAGCCACATAATACTGGATTTCATACCACACTGATACACAAATTCTCCATGTCTTATCTGCCTCCCATCCTGTATTTGCTCACTGTACCACATACTCTTAATTTTAAGCACTGTGGGGTTTTTGCCTGTTCCTGAGTGAGCCTTGGACCCCTGAGATGGGTCTGTGAACTCCCACAGACTGCATCAGGGGCATCAGTAGCTATTGATGCTTTCATGGGGCAACAGTTTCAAATGGGGAAATATAATGTAATCATATAATCCTGGACAGCTCTGTGTGGAAGGGAGCTCTGGAGGTGTCCGTCCCCTCCCCACTCCTGGCGTAAGGGCCACACTCACAGTCAGGTCAGAATGTTTGGGGCTGCATCCAGGCGAGGCTTGGTTGTCCCCAAGGACGGAGATGCCACCACCTCTCTGGGCTGCATACTGCTGCCCCATTCTCATGGAGCAGAGTGGTTTCCACCTATCCCTTCCAGAGGTGCCTCTTGGCTCTTGTCCTTTCACCAGGCACTTCTGAGAAAGGCTCTGCATTCCCTGTCTGCCTCTCAGGCAGTGCAAGACGCATCTGTGGCCCCGCCGGCCATCTCTCTGGGCTGAAGAAGCCCAGCTCCCTCAGTCTCCCCTCATACACCATGTGCTCCACACAACTCGGTGGCTGCTGCCGGGCTGCAGCTTGTCACCATTTCTCTCGCACCAGGGAACCAGACTGGGCACAGTGCTCCACGTACACCCTCGGCAGTGCCCAGCAGTGGGGAACGCAGCCTTGCAGGTGATATAAGATCCTCAAACTTTGGAATGGCCCAGAAAAGGCAATTAAAGCTGGAGTGAGGCGCAATGCATTTGGCGCATCATGACCACACCGTCCGATCATAATGCAATAACACACCCCTAAGGGACAGTGGGCTGCAAAACAAAGGAAGTCCACTCAATAAATAGGATGCATGCTCGCACAGATAAGAAATGCTGGGGGCCAACAGTGCCATGATACGCGGCCCTCAGGCTCATGACAGACTGTCCACTGCAGTGTCCATACCAGCTAGGGACATTGCCTGCTTTTGCAGTCTGGGTGTCCAATGTCCTCCCTGCCCCAAGGAGAGATTTATTTTAAATATATTCTTTAACTTTAGCAACCTCTGTAGTCTTCTTTGCACTTAAGTCTTAATTTGCAATTGATGCTTTATCTTTTCTGTTACAAATTGTATATTGTAGTTGTGTACATGCATATTTATTGCCATATAATAGATAAATATGTATTTTCATATTTACAGGTGTCTAATGAAACAGACATCTATGCCCTCTCCCCCCTGCCCCATTACCCAGCCTACAGGACAGCAATGAGCCAGGAGTACTGATGAACTTGGCCCCCAGCTTATGTGAGAGATGAGGCTGAGAGCAGCAAACCACTGACCCGTGGACACAGCTCCATGATCAAAGCCCCTGGGTTAACCAGGGGCCACTGTTTGCTATTTATAGCTGCCTGAGCTCATGTTTAAGCAGAGGCTTAAAAAAGCTCGGGGGCAGTTTGGATGCCAGGGTGGCTCCGTCCCGCACGTGCAGCACATGGTTCCTTGCACGAGAATGGTGCAAAGCCCAAATTGTGTCATTGCACAGGCTGGATCAGGCCGTGGCTGTCAGGGAGGCCCCAAACAGCTTAGGCTAAGCTCTTATCAAATACTGCTTGATTATTTTATTTGACTGAGCTAAGACCTAGCTCTGCCTGCCTCTTGGAGGACCCAAGTGAATCCCTTACCTGAGCAAACCCCATCACAACCACAGCTCTAGTGACTATGGGATCAAGGACTACAAAGGTTGTCCCAAAACTGTTGAACAGCTCAAACCCAGCTCACGGCAGCAACAACCTGAGCTGCATTAGGCTTTGTAAGGGCTCCCATGAAGGATCCAACCAGCAATAACCTTGAGGGAAGGCTAGTCAGAAGATGACTTGAAATCATTTCAAGACCATGCAATCAAAGAGAGTTGAGAAAGTTGGCAGCATCTGAGGTGGGTCAGCCCTCTGTAGGGCAGCCAGCCTAGATATACAGCCCTACCCTACTCCAAGACATGAAGCACTTTCCTGTCTCTGGGACATGCTGATGATGAGATCTGAAGCGCTCTGTGAGTCTCAGATGATAAGGTTACAGCAACCAGCTTCAGAAAATACAGTGTTTGGTCTTTTCCAGGCTGTCACCACACTAGGAGCCTGAAGGGCACAGGAAACGTTGTGTTCTGAAGTGACCCTTACACGAATGGAAATAATTAGCGCAGACAGTTCGGTATTGCCTGCAATTTTTCAGCATTGCACTATTAGTTTTGCTGGAGCGGTACTGCACAAAATTGGACTAATGCAGTGGGGGTCAAAGTATTTTTGAAAGAGTAGGAAAGATGGCCTATCAATAGAGCCTGGGCAGCATTTGGCTTTTGGAAAAAAACACCTGAGTTATCACTGTAGTTCTGAAGGTGAAAAAAGATCAAACCCTAAGACAGCTCAACATCTGTAGCACCAGGTTTCTTTTTTCTCTGCAACTGAAAAGCTCAACAGTAGATGATGTTCTGCTCTTTGAGCTTGTTTGAGTATAGGGCATAACACTGAACTCTTACACCTTTCCATACAGACAGATTCTTAACACTAGCATACACAGCTTTGTGCAGGATTGTGCCCATGTATACGTGAGAGTCACACTGATGCCCACATTGCTGTCCTCTTGCACAAGACATGCAAAAGCAGTATTGCATTCACTTCCTTTCTCAGAAACCAGTCATCTAAAATACAGCAGTCACCAGGGGACGTTCAGCTGCTATGCACTATTGCACCTCTTCTAGATTTATCTCTCCTTTATCAGGGGGAGATAAGTCAGCAAATCCAATTCCCAGCCTACTCGTGATGACTTTCAGAACCATTATATTTATTTCAACTCACTGATTTTCCTACAGCCCCTAGCTATCACTGCTTTTTTTTTCCAGTTTTGCTGATGCCACCTGGTTCAGATCACTACAGGCTGGTCTCCCATTTCACAAAGCCAAAGAGCTTCTCCTTCACCACCTGCTGTGTCTGCACCACCTTGATCTGCTTTCCAGCACTAACTTCTGCTCAGGAGCAGTGGCATCCAGGGAAACCTGATGGACACCAAGCCGTTTGTTCTGTTTTACTTTTGGGAGGGGGGGTGCATTTTCTTCATGTTAGTTTTCAGCCACTGCTGGATCCCAGCGGCTGCTGCTCAAGGCTGGCAGCACCCTCCTCTTCCGCGTGCCATCCCATGCACATGGAAGCCAGGCAGATTGGTAATAGGAGATGAGCAGAGACTAGAGGAGGAGGGATGAAGGAGACAGCCAAAAATGCTCACAGGCTCCACGGGCTTGGGACATGCGCTATTCCCAGCTGTCAGCACTGGAACGCTGCTTAACATACTGTCTGATGGCCTGACTTCCACCTCCCTGACCAGAGCCAGTGTCAGGCTTCCTATGAATAACTAGCCTGCTTTCCAAGTCCCATCAGAGTTATTCCTGACCTGGGTGTGTGTCTCATTTGCAGGCACATTTCCTAAATTCTGCTTCATCCAATCCAAGTTTAGAAGTGCAAAAATGCTGTGCATAACTGATACCTGCTAGGTGCAGATGAGATTAGCTAGATCTTGCTAGATCCTGCTGTCTCTGCAGGGTCCTAAGCACTCGGGAGAGGAGGCAATGCCAAGCTACCTGCAGACAGCAGAGGTATTTGTATGCACCAAACCTGGAATCTCAAGTGATCTACTTTGCTGCATTTAGCATGCAACTTCAGAAGTACAAGAACCAGAGAGGTGTAATTTCTGCTAGCAGTCAGCTTCTGCAAGAAGAAAACCTCAAGCTTCCGGATAATTGGGTAAATCCTTGAATATCACCAGTTGTTTTTTTCCTAGGATTAAATTAAAACTTCCACATAAAAAGGCCAGGTTACCCTTGAAAAACGCTTTCAAAGAATGCAAACGCTGATGATGGGAGTAGCTCCAGCTGAACTCCTAAACCCAGCACCCTCCGCTTAGCTCTTGCCTTTACTATTGACTTTTAAATGGTATCTTGAGCAAGTACCAAAGACAAAGACAGGCATCTTGTTCCTACTAACTTTCAGATTCCCTCTATAGTGAATGCACAGAGATAGGCAAGTCAGGAAAGCAACGGATCACATCTTTCATTGACACTAATCTTAGGACAAGAAAAAATTCTTCATGGGTGGACTGACCATTCTCTGCTGCAGAAGAGAGCACTTGGATACTAACAGAGGCTCAGCTGGAGGGCATGAACCCCTGAAAGGAGCTTAGGATCATATCTGTCATCAAGAACTACTACATGCACTCAGTCTGTCCTTTCGTCTCTCAGCCTTCATCAGCACACAAGTGACTTTCAGGCAAAGCACAGTCTCTCATGCAAAGATAAGCCCTCCGAGTCCCCAGCCTGGATACATGCAAGTTCCCAAGACATCTGCCCCACCAAATAAGGTTTGCAGTCTTTGTAGGGCACCAAAGTTAAAATATGGCTTGGCTATGACTTCTGCATCTAGGGCAGATGCAAGTCCAGCAAGTCGGACACTTGTATGGTGTAAACAAGGCAAGCTGTCAATGCAGCAGGACTAAGTCAACCTGCCTGAGAGGAGCTGATCATCCCTCTGTCTCTGCAATCACATCAGTGTATCAATGGAAATAACCCCGATTCCTTTTCATACTCTCACCACTCCAGCCCAGCCCTTGCTGTCCTTCTCCTGCAGGGAATTTGGAGGATTTGAGGTTCTAGTCCAGGCTGTGTCTTTATGGTCCTTTTTCCCCTTCATGTAGGAGGGCATGTACTGCTTACAGACAATTATGATTTATTTTTTTTAAACACATCATATCTGCACAACCAGGTACTCCTGGGTTCAAGCAAACAGCAGAAGGGATGGAAAGCCACTGTGTTTCCCTGCATCAACTGAAGCATAACAAAGAAAAGTTTCTGAGAGGTCAAGCCAGATATTTAGATTGGATAGTAGGAAAAATGTATTTACTGAGAGGGTTGTCAGGTATTGGAACAGGCTGCCCAGGGAAGTGGTTGAGTCACCATCCCTGGGGGTGATCAAAAAGCACGTAGACAAGGCCCTCCAAGATAGGTCTATTGGGCATGGACGATAGTTGGAGTTGATGATCTTGAAGGTCTTTTCCAACCTAAATGATTCTATATGACATCTCCACAGTGCATGTTCACTAGGGGAAGGGATGCTCTCAAGAAAAAAAAAAAAGTAAGGATGGGTACACAGTTGTTGCACTGCTTTGTGCAATCTTGGGGCAGACAACCAACCTCCTTTCTTTTGTTACGATTTTTCCAGGACTTCACCGATGGGAATGAAATCTGTAGGCTGCGCAAAGGCAAGGAGCAGCTCTCTGAAAAGAACATCACAGATGCTGAGAAAACAGGAGGTATCCTCCTCTTTTTGGAGGGGCTTGCCCACTCTTGGGTCCCAATCTCTGCGGAAGAGGTTGCTTTAAACTGGTACCCTGCATATAGTGTCTCACCTTAGCACTGCTGTAACATTTTTGACAAGCACGTTGTATGCCTGGCCAAGTACTTACCTCTTCATTGTTCCTGCCTGCCAGTCATTTGGTCACTCTACTGTCAGTTTGTCTCCTTGTCCTGCCCTTAGGGCTCTTCCTTCACTGGAAGCTCATTCCTTTTTTTCTCTGTGGGCAACAGCTCTCCTTAGGGCATTTGTAGTAACTTACTTGCATTCATTCCCTCCCCTGTAACCTCCCTTTTTTTGCCAGGATTTTCACAGTCTCTCTTGCTGGGCATTTTTATTATTAAGAACCAATAGTTTTATACTATCGAGTCTTTTTCTACAACACACAGTTACCAGGCCAGGCTTTGCAACTGGCCCCACACTATCACCTCAGTGCCCATTGGGCTGGAAAGGAAGGTGCCGTGGTCTTCAGCAGGGAGAGTGCATGTTCCTCAGGGTGCTTGGCCACCAGCATATACAAGATCCAAAGGGAGCCGTGCCAAAGTAAATATCCTACCTCGGGCCTGCAGCCAATGTACTTAAGTAACCCCTCATTTCTGGTCAGAGCTAGGAGAAGCAGTGGGGCCTTTGCCTTGGAGCACATCTCCCCAAAACACAGTCAAGAGCTTTAACCGAGAGCGGGATTTCCTTTGATACTGGGGCACGCTGAATGCTTTCTGCTTAATTTCCTGGGATGGCCACAGGAGTTTGAGACCTATGGAAATAAAAGAAGGGAATCCCATCACCCAACAGGGCTTCTCAAGTCTTTTCTTTGGTGGAGCTGTATTTGCTGAGACTCTACAGAAGCTGGACGGGGGCCTAGGACCACAGGGAGCTCCCAAGCAACACACTTCAGCCCTCAGTGCACAGTTGCAGCTAAGACCAAGTTGATGGTGAACCACAGAGCGAGAGAAGCCATGTTTCCTACAGATTTCTGTTGTGTTGTCTCTCTCTCCGGCTTTTGTTATCCCAGCTTTTTCCACAGCTCCAAGACCAGCCCCATGACACGTACCATAGCTGGCCAAGGGGCCAGTCAGTGCTGGCTGGCCAGCTGGTGCAGACACTGACTGGCCAGCAGGCTACCGCAGCCAAGCCTCACTCTGCTTTTGCTCAGTGAGGATCCTCACTGGGTCTCTCCCCACCAGCTGTCAATTCTCAGAAAACTTGAAAGGGGTCTGTAAGCTTCCCACTTTCCCATCTAGTGTGGCTGAAACCCACCGGTATGTCTAGAAGGGATGAGGGAGGACTGACAGCCAGACAGACATCCAGCTCAGTTATCCATACATCCTTTCTGGAGGATGGCACATCATGCAGCCGACTGCCACTGCTCCTGGGGCTGTGCATTGGCCTGGCCGACTCTCCTGCAGTGCTCCAGTGCTGCCCAAAATAGCCTCTTTGTTTCAGTCAGGCTTTCCTCCCTGACCACGTGCCCTCAATGACAAAAATTACTCCAAAATTATTTTCTCCCTTACCGTTTTGATATGAGGCAACATCTGATTAACATTTCTTTAGAGTTTCCCTCACAGCCCTGTCACAGGCAGGTGGGCTTTTAACAAAAATTCTCCTCTGCTTGGAGCAAGCATTGCAGCCAGGCTCAAAGGCATCACCAGCAGTTTCTCAGCACCACCGATTTGGAAATTGCTGGCAAGTGCCAACATCGCAACAGCATCAGCCACTCCACTGCAGCAGGCACCATCCACTTCCGCAGACTGCTGCGGCGGGCAGAAGGAGTGTGGCACCTTTGCCGCCACCCCGAGGACTTCCACCAGCCAGAGATGGAGACATCCCCTCAAACGTGACACTGATGTTGTGTGCACACATCTCCCAGGTGTGGAGGTGCAGGGGGCTGGAGCCCCCGTGCCCATTGGCAGCGATGGGGGATGGCAGCTGGGCTGGTAGGGAGAACGAGGTAGCAGGAGGGGGCTGCTGATTGGGGAGAGGTCACCAGTGTGTGATGGGGTGCCCTGTGGCGGCAGCCCTGGCGTGGCTCCCTGGGCACCGCTGTGTTACATCAGCCTCTCCACCAGTTTACAACACTCGCCCTTGAGCCTTGGCCTCACAGCCTGCTGTGGTGCGGACATGTTGCACAATATCCCTGGCCCTGCTCCCTTTCCCTGCGGGGGCTGCCCGACAGCCTCACAGCAGCCTGCTGGTTCCCGACAGGGTGGAGAAGATGCTCCATCCACTCCTGCCTCTAGCAGGGCACTGGAGGAGGCAGCAGGACCAGGAAGGGTCCCCAGGGACCTACTCAAGCCTGCTGGTAGAGATGGCTCTTGAGGAACTGTGGTGGGGGAAGGAGGGCTGCCCCGCAGGAGGGGTGGAGAAGCTTTGCCTCCCCTCCCTCACCGAGCTAGCAGGGCTGCACCCCAGGGGTGCAGAAGCCACCACATCCTGCCCCAGGGGACCCTGGGGTAAATCCTCCAGCTGAACCAGGAACAAACCCCAGATGAGACATGATGGGAGAGTGGGACCCTCCTTCCAGAGCTGTCTGTCATGGATGGGACTGGTTCTGCAATGCTCCTCCAGGGAAAAACACTTCTGGAGCCTCTTCCCTATGTCAGGGAGCAAGCTCCTCCTCATCCCTCAGCAAGGGGGGAGGGGTGGAAAGCTGTGGGGAAATCCCAAAGACCACTCTGCAAGGGCCTAGCGCAGAGCTAAATATAGCCACTATCTCAGCTCCCCAGAGATAACAGTCTGTGTCCACAGCCTGCCACAAGGCCCTTCCCCAGCTTCCACCTACCTTTGCTTTGAGGGCAAACACCAAGCAGGAATTGTGAAACGCCCTGCCCTGCTCATGGCAAACAGGGCTTGTATCGCTGGGCAGAAAGGCACCCTAAGCCACCTCACATGCATTCCTTCCCTGGCGCTGGGTGCTGGCTGGCCAAAACCCACACAGGTCAGAGGCTAACCAACATCTCCCTCGGCACATCCGTGGTGCTGAGCAGCCAGCAACGTGCAGGAGAAACCTGTGGCAGAGCAGAGCAACAAGTGTAAGTCAGGTTGGGGCTTCCCAGTTTTTGTGCTTGTCCCATTAAACTCACTGCTTCCACCTGAATCTCCCCAAGATCAGCGGTCCTGACCCAGGCTGCGGTGACCCTGCCTGGAGAAGGAGAGGCAGCAGCAGAGAGGGCCCATGGGCCGTGACCACCTTATCGGGCCTCTGTCTTTTGCTCCCAAGCAAATCTGAACATGGCTCCCCTAATCCCTGCTGTAAACCCCATCACTAAGTAGCATGTGCTGAAATCCCACCGTACCCTCAGCACATAAAATATTACAGTAAGTCTGCAAGACTCTTGCAATGGGTACATCTTTCAGCTCTTGCTCCCCAACTTTAAACCTTACCGCTGCCTTTATCTAAAAAGGGTTTATAGAACGAAAAACAACGTGGCTTTTTTTCCCCTCAACAAAACCCTTTTGCTTTGCAGAGTAATAAGTTTATGAAATGGCAGCTTCCAGCAGGAAGTCTCTGGCTTTAACCATAGCTCTATGTGTTTCCACAAGTTAATTGAAAACAAATGTTGACACTTCAATACTGCTTTTATGCTCTGTAAGGGAGGCGAGAGAGAGCAGCATTGCTCGCAGCTGTGCTGTTAGAGGCCAGACGTGGCACAAAAAGAGGCAAATCCTTTTATCCCCACCATTACCATAGGGAGAAGGTAGATGCACCATCCTCACCTTGCCGCAGGACTTACAGCCTCCGCTGCTTGCCCCAGTAGGCAGTGTTTGTCCCCAAAGCTGCTTCCCTGTCGGGGCGGCCAACTCCGTCCAGACTTTTCGCATTGTCGAGGACATCAGGGTCCGTGCCGAAGCGGACTCGGGAGCGGCCCTGGGGGGCAGAAATGGGGACCACCGGTGGCTGGAGGGCAGCTGGGAAGGCCTGGTGGCCCTCGGGGGTCTATGCCAGAGCCTCACCTTGCCTGGCAGAGGTTTTTGGGGTGTCGGAAACACCTTCCCAGCTCTGTGAGTGTGCCCGGACAGGGACTCCCGTGGGGTGGGCCTCTGGGCCACGCAGGTGGTTTGTCACTTCTGTGGGAAAGTCATTTTTTCCCACTCCACACCGTAACTATCATCTGGGAAGAGGGTTTTGGAGAATCCTCTGGAGCTTTCAGCCCAGCGCCAAGCCTGGAGCCGCGGACACGAGAGGTGGCTGCCTGAGTGACCCTTCCCTGAGCGTCCAAACACCCCGGGGCCAGCTCAGCCGAGCCGGATCAGCGCCCCAAAAGGGCTTTTCTGCCTCAAGAACACATTCCTGTAGGTTTAGCCCTTATCTACTCATTTGCAACGTCCACGAAGCCCCACTCTGCCCTTCCGGACAGGCAGGGACGGCACCGCGCCACGGGAGCCATGCAGAAAAGGGACTGGGAGCATCCAAGCCCTGACACGGAGCCAGCCCTGCTCGGGGACAGGCGGGGGGGGGGCTGCCTCAGCCAGATCCCTCCACACAGCAGAGCCTCCCTCTGCTGTGAGGGCCCGGCGAAGCACTTATATGTGTGTGGGTGTCCCCCCCCCCGCCGTCGCCCGGCTCCTCAGGAGCCGCCGGGGGCGCCCCCCCC
>JANZLQ010000007.1:1949774-2024999 GCA_026212715.1 Elanus axillaris
CCCCAACCTGGCTTAATCTGGGATCAATGCTTTCTCTCTGCCTGGGTACTGGGGTGTGATGGATGCGAGGGGAGTTGTTGCAGTAGGAGGGTCAGGCTCTTTTCTGATACCAGGATCAAGTGAAGGTTAGACCCTTCTTCACCTCAAACTAGTTGTTCCTGTTGTCACTGCAATAAAAAGTGCTGGCAGGAAAGGTGCCCCTTTGCAGAGAGGGAACAGCTCTAGTGTAAATGCCAGCCAGGGCTAGTTCCAGGATGTGACCTGGCTTTGACCAGAAAGATGAGGCCTTGGGGTGATGCCCAGGAAGAGTTGCATTTCAAATAGTCAACTACTGAGTTGGGTGGCTTTTGCCACTTAACAGATAAGGGAAGAAAGCAAGCTGGGGGCAGGGGGGAAAACGCACCTACGGTCTTGGTGTGGGCTGGCTTGAGGGACTGTGCAGGCAATAATCCCTATCTCGCTACAAAGCCTTGCAGAGTGTGAGCTTAGCCCTTGCTCCATGCAGAAATAAAACTGAGGACTTGCCTGTGGCTATTTCTGAGCCTCTTGGTTTCATAAGATGAACTGTCCTTCCACAGTGTTTTGCTTTCAGCAGCAGCAGCAGCTGGGTAAGGTAAAGCTTTTGGTTTCTCTGCTTCCTCCCCCAGTCTTTGCATCGCAAAACCAGGGATGCTGACCCAGTGGGGTGCGAGCTCTTCCAGCAAATGGTGAACCTGCTCCCCTTGACAGAGGAGCTGGGAAGCTGCATGCACCTGGGAAAAGGGTATGGCATAGTGTTTCTTGCTGGTCTGTGACGTTTTCCTCCCCTGTGGCTGGGGGGGGGGCCTGCGCTGGCCGTCACCCACTGCTGTTTGTGCCCAGAGGCCCTTCTGGCGTTGGCTTTGTGGTGGGATTCTTCCAGGGGTGGCAGATCTGGCAAAGGCAGCTGAGAGCTGCTCTGCAGCAGGAGTGCTGAGGTCCTGGGAGAGGGAACCGCACAGGCAGAGGGATGTGCTGGTGGGGAGGGAAGTTACGTGTGCGTGATTTTTCACATGCAGGTGGGTAAGAGAGAAACCCTGCATGTAATCCCCTGCCTGACAGCAGTTATGCCACCAGAAGTAGTATGAGGCAAAGGGCTTTGCTTTCTTGGCAACTATTTGCCACTCTCTTTTTCTCCCCAAATCCTGTCAGCTCCATGTCTAACCAACAGCTGTTAAGCACCATTAAAAATGCTTCATATATATATATATATTTACCACTGTTCTTTTAATCAAACGTACAACACGGATCTCTTTTCAAAGGCCATCTGGTTGTTTTTCTGGTTGCAAGGGGGAAAATAAATCTTTTTAAAAGCTATTTGTGCCCCTCCCCCTGCCCCAGCACATCCCCAGGTGGTTTGGGTGGCTTGGCCATGGCTACTTTCACATCCGAAGACTGGCCCAAGCTCAGGAGTGGGACAACTGCAGTCAGCCATTTCCTGTAACAGTTTTGTGGCCGAAAAGCCCATGTGATGAGAGTTTCCGTTTGCGAGACAAGGAAGTCCAGGCTATGCCTGCTGACATCTGGGGCTGCTGAGATGTGCAAGCATGAGAAGGGCCAAGAGAGCTCTTGGGTTTCTCTCCTAATGCCCAAGTGTTACTTGCTAGAGGATACAGACTCTGCAGTTACTGCATTTATAAAGGCCTTGGTGGCAGGTGTGATTACGTGCTTGGCATTTAATATACAAAGATTTCTTACGAGTGCTCCTGGCATTCCCTGCCCCACGTAGGCTTTGCTCTGAGGTTCCCAAACCTCTGTATCCCGAGGGTTTTCCATGCCACCTCTTGGCAGAGATAATTAAGCTGGGATATCATGCTGATCTCGGCTGAGTTGTTTGGAGGTTCAGGTTTGCTACGTCTGTGCTCCACGAACAGCTCTGTAAAGGGGAAGGGGGCAGGTGTTCCCCTGGTCCACATCCAACTCCCTTTGCCAAGCACAATCTCCCACTGGCCCAGGGATGCTGTCTTACCGGGAAGCAGCTCTGCTGACCCTCTGCCACCACAGCAACCTCATCTAGAGCACACTGGATTGCAAGTCCTGGATGCAGTGGCAAAGGCAGGATATGGGCTCTCCGCACTCGCATCCTGGCAGAAGAGGGTCGAAACTATATCAGAAGCTTGTTAAAAGTAGATCCGAGCACCCCAGGAAGAGCACAGGTGAGAGATTGCTGCTCTCTTCCCAGGCTCATGCTTGCTAAGAAGGTCCTTGCTGGAAAATATGGACTGCCAGAGCTGTCCCCAGCCTCGTCCAGCTTCCAGAGCAGGGCTGGTGACAGGCTGAAGAAGTTCTCTTTGAGGCTGCTCACGTGTTGAAGAAGGTTCTTGAGTTCGTGTTTCAAGACATGCTTAGCTCATGGCCCTGCTTAATCAGAAAGTGAGGCTCTGGTGCTAACTGAGCACCAGACAACAGTGCGAGCAGAGCTACAGCTAAGACACATGATCCTGAAAGTGGGGAGGTGATGAGCAAAAATGTAGGAAATCCAAGCGAAGCTGGATGCTTTCAACCCCAGCGACGACAGTTCAGCCTGCTGTCTGTCTGTGTCTCTGTACAGACGCTGTATGAGCACTCCATATTCTTGCTTTAGATGTTTGCCAGGTGAGAGAGAGCGTGGGGGATGCTCAGGTGAAAAACTGCCTACAGCGGGGTAAGATGCAGAGGGTAGGAAAAATGTCTCTGCCAAACCATGCGAGTGTAAATGCATCCAGCCAGATGATAATACTTTGCTGCTGGAGCGAATTTTTCTTCGGTGTTAAACGTAGCTTTTTTACAGGCACTCGAAGTGGAGCGTGATCCGTGGCAGAGGTGTTTGCCTTGCTAACAGAAGGCAGCAGTAGCGTAAGAGGGGAGGAAGACCGAGTGCATCATTTCCCAGCAGCAACCAGCATTTCTTCTTTGGTTTCCTCTCCACAAACTGTCAGCAAATGAGCCTCACTAAGAGACTGGGTCTTGGGGTCATGTCTCTTGTCCACAAGGCAAAGGATAAGCGGTGCTTTCGTTCTGACACGTACCGTGGGGCTTCCTCTTGCTCTGTAGCATCTCCCTCATGCTCTACGGCAGGGCATCCCCTTTTCTCTTCTCTCTTACACACCATGATGCCATTTCCACCACTGCTAGCGTAAGCACCAGGAAACTCAAGCGTGAGCTTGGTTTCGCGATGTCTTCCCCAAGCTTGTGTGTGGTCTGGGGGCAGGAAGGGCACTTGTGTGCCGTGGGAGGACACAGCTCGCAGCCGCGCCGAGAGCACCCCGGGGACAGCACAGAGCTTTGCCGTAAAGCCGGCAGCGTGGGGCTGGGTTGCGATGCTCCCAAACTCCCCTGGTATTGCCACAGACTTGCTCCTTACTGGGCAGTTTGGCTGGCTCTAAACTATTGCAGTAAAACATATTTATGTCTTTGTCTCTTTTGGATGGAGCTAAGCTTCAAAGCAGGTGCTCTGGCCCAGCAAGGTTCTGCCACGCTGCAGCCAGAGAAGCTGCCTAGCCTGCCTTGATCCTCCCCCTTGGAGGGGTACCGTGCCAGACAGTTAGCTGTCTTTAAAGACTTGTTATTGACATTTACACAAGGCTTAAAAAAAGAAAAAGGGTGTCTTTGTTGAAACGTAATTGCAGCTGGCATGTTCCTTTGGTACAGATAAGTCAGAGCAGTCACAAGTTGAGTACTTTGGCTCCTGGAACAGGGGCATGGGCAAGCCCTTCCAGCCCATACATTAGTCACAGGTCTTCTCTCTGCCCCAGTGCTGCTAGGTAGTCTCGGGGGGAGGGAAGGCTCAAACTTCATAACCCAGGAGAAGTATGCTCAAAAGAGCCTAAGGAGAAAGAGGGTGAAACGTTCAGGATATCTCCATAAATGCTTTTATAGCGTCCAGCTCGCTCTGGTGTGGGAGCCTTCTTGAGACCATGGTGATGTCTTTGTATTTAATGAATCCTAGGCAGGTTCGAGTGGGAAGAGATCTCTAGATGTCTGCTCCAAGCAGGACCACTCCCACAGCTAGCTGGGGTCACTCAAGGCCCCAGCCATGTGGATGCTGGTGACCTCGATGGAGATGCCACCACATCGTTGTGCCCTGTCCCAGGGCTGCGCTGCTCTCCTGGGGACAAGACACAGTCCTCAGCAATCAAAGGAGCTCTGAGCAACATCGCAGCCTTGCAAAAGCACCCTGTTTGTTCCAGCTCCTGGCCAGATTCAGGACATACGGATGTGAGGGAACAAGGTAAGCGGCCACAGGACAAAAATATTTCAGGGCTAGCAAGTCCTAACCCATGTGTAGTCTGGGGCAAGGGAGCAGCTGCTATTTGCGTGCAGCAAGGCACTTGCCATCCCACAAGGCGTCCTGCAGTAAAGGGTAGAGCCATACTCCCAATGCAGTTGCTGGAAAACCCCGCTGCCAAGAGCTCAAGACCTAAACTGACCTACAGCCCACCTTCCAACGACACCCAGCAAGGTCAGCCCGAGTAAACCAGACCCCAGTTTCCTTCCCAGCACTCCGTAGTCAGCAGTAGGGAACTCATGATCTCCTCTGCCTGCCTTCCATCTTTATGGTCCCTGCCAGAAAAAAACTGGAGCATTATCAGCAGGAATGTAAAATTTCTCAGTGTTTGTGTGGTGACACTCTAGCACTATGGAGACAGGCACTTTTATAGGAAGAAATACAATAGTCCTCTCCAGCCCCACTCGGGGTTTTACGACTGTTCCTCTTTCACACATCGTTCCCCTGGACACCCGGCAGGTGTTGCTTCTCCTGCATTTTCCTACTTGCTGTGATTTATTGGCATCTGGGAGACCATCAGAAATGCAGAGTGTTTACTCATCTATGCGCTCAGCTGAATGTGTCCTTGATGGTGTTGCAAGCCAGGGCTCAGGCTAGCTGTAGGTGATGTGGTGACAAAGACCATGAGTGGCACCTTCCACCCCGCATTCCACAGCACACTTGGTCATTAGGGTAGGAGATGTTGGCACAGGTCTTCCTTTTGGGCTGAGGACTGTCACAGCCCAGCCTTACTTTCTCCAAGAAACTGTCTCCAAGCACATCAACTCACCATAGGAGGCAAACTGAAAAGAAATAAATCTGTCGAACCCTCCACTCCTCCATGGTGGCTTCTGCAGGAGAAGAACTTCACTTCAGAGACCAGAACAATTATCACTTGAATGCTTTATAGCCGTGCAAGCAATTATAGCAGACATGTACTAACTTTTAAGTTAGTGGTCAACAAGATTTCTTAGACAGCCAATGAATCTACACACAAATCTTTCAGTGCTCCTAAATGCCCTGCAATAACAGCCCAGTGCTGGTAAACAGTGAGCCATAAAGCCAGCAGGGATGCACTCACTGAGAGTTAATAGCAGGATGACTGAGCATTTTAGTCATTTTTCCTTTTTTTCAGTTTTGGTGTTACTGCAAGGGAACACAGCTTTTGTTCAGGCAAGCTGCCTTGTGGGTGTTATTTCTGCTAAGAGGTATCCTGGTTTAGTCTAAAATTGAGAAATTGAGTATTTATTAACAGTTGGTACAAAAAGCTTTCGCCATTAGTCACCTGCCTCAAACTGGATTTAGGGTTTAACCACTTACCTCAACAACTACAGGCATCGCACACATGACTTGGTGGCCTGCTCTGAGACCTGGGAACCCCACGGCAGTCTCGGGCTGCTTAGGACCCTCCGAGCCCAAGGCTATCTTTGGGGCTGGCCACTACGCGAGGTGGCTCCAGCTGGCAACTCAGGATCACTTCGAGAAGGAAAGCAGAGGAGTCATCTCGCTCCGAAATCAGAGCAATATGTGCTAGCAAGGAAAGAAGATCTCCAAGGGCCTTGTCTTGGCCACAGTATTGCCTGTAAGGATGCATTGGCCATCCTCCTCTGGTGCACCGGCAACACGGAGCGGCTCAGCTGTGCTGGGAAAAAGTCCACCCTTGGCCTTAAGGTGACTGGATGGGGAAGCAGGACACCGGCCGCTCCAGCCATCTTTGGCTCTCCTCTTCCCGGAGCAATTTCTCAGGATGGGGAACAGGAGCCTGGTGTTCAGTTCCTTCGGCACCTGTTGGCCCACAGGGCCATGGGGCACAGCGGTGGCCTGGCAGGGGACAGCCCATACCCACCTCCCCGTCACTTGCCCTTGCCGAGGACGCCAGAGCCCATGCTGATGCATGCAGAAGTCACACAGGGAAGGCATAGAAATTCATACTGACGACCAGTTATTGAGCTTACATTAAAAACACAGTGTGGTTTTTTTAAGGATGTGGGGGGCAACCAGCTGGTTACATGGGATCTACATCTCCGGCTACCACGGTACCTGCCAGCAGCCGAGCAGTGGTTCCCCCAAACCTGCCCGTCCCCTTCTCTGCCAGATCAGGTCTCAGGTAACGTGGGAGCAACACTGTTCCTCTCCAAGAGTGTCCCCTGTCCCAAGAGCAGAGCATTGACATGCCTCCCAGTAGCCAGGCAGAACCATCGACAGGCAGAAAGCAGTGCTAAAGTTACTCTCAGGTTGGTGTGCTTCAGGTTGTGCACGTCTTCTGAAGCAGGTTTTGTGCTGGTCCCCATGCTACTTGGTAGAGCCAATCCTTCACTTGCCTGCAGCCTGGATTATTTACCTGCGGATGTCTATTAGACCAGGCGTTATTTCTGAGTGCTTGTTGTAACTCGTCTTGCTGCCGGGTTGCTGTCTTGCAGGCTGTGTCTCAGAAAGCACGCTGAATCGAGTGGAGTGATTCCCATATGGTCCTCCTGGTCCAGCAGCAGCAGCACCAGCCAGAACTGGCAAAATAGCCCGTCTAATAAAGATGGCTTGCTAGGCTGACTTGTGGGTACCACGCTGGAGGTGGCCAAATTCTGGCTACATTAACCAGCCTCTAAATAAACATGTAACCCCCCCTCCCAAACAAAACAATGGGATGTGGGAAGCCATGGCTCTGGGTCATCTCAGTGAAGCTAAATACCATGTGTAAGGCTACAGGATGGGCTACACTCCCACTGAGGAGACAGAGGAGCCCCAGTCCTGGGGAGGTGGCAGGGCCAGGCCATCTCCGACCCCTGTTGTGGACTGGAGAACGTGGTCTCGTGTTGTAGGGCCTGGGACAAGTCCCTTGTGCTGGATTACACATCTAGGCAGCAGAAACACTCATTCCTCTTGCCTGCTGTGTGCTGGAAGGGCTAAATCCACCGAACCTGCAGCTGAAGTATGTCAGCTGGGGAAAATCCTGCCTCACGGATGAATGTCTGGGATGAAAGAGTGCCAGCAAGGCTGCACACCGTGCTAAGCTGAGCCAGCACAGGCTCTCCGGTTCCCTCTGCCTTAATCCAGCTAAGTTCAGGCTCAGCGTTAAAGCACTGCTTAGATCCCCAGACATCGCAGTTGCGCAGCCACACCGCGGAAGGTGCGGCTCCTTCGAGCACCCCTAAGCTACCTGTCAACTTCAGCCATGCTTTTCATGGGGCTGGGAATGGGCTGCAGGTCCGTCCTGAGCGATCCTCTTGGGCTTCTCCGTAACGGAGACAGGATGGCATTCTGGCGCAGCACGTTCCGTTATTCGTCTTTTCTTGCCATCAGCCAGCTCCTTACAGCAAAGCCCCCCCAGCAATGACGGGCATCTTCCCCCTCCATGGGTAGGAAGAGCAAGGGAGAAAGAAGCCCTCAGCTCAGCTTTCTAATTAACAAAATGAGAGATCTTCCCCAAGCCTGGCAAAAGCGCCCATCTGGCAGGACCCTGCAGCTCCACCCTCGGGGAATTTGCGTTTCTGACACTCAATCTGCCTACTGGAGAGAATACACTTCCAGGATCAGCCGCAAGCAGAGAGACTTGTGAGCCAGTTCTGTCCAACTCTTACTCTAAATAAGGCTCCACCCAGCTCTAGCTGCAGCCAAACAAAAGCAAAAGCCCTTTTCTTCTGAAATACACGGGAGGTCATAAGCTGGCGTGGAGCTGTATTTTCAGCTCTGCTGTTGCTCTTCAGCTCTGCTGCTTGTGTTCGTGCTTGGCTGCTTCTCCCTTTCCAAATCCCAGCGGTGGATTGCCTTTGTTTCCTTAACGATGTGAAGGAAGAGGTTTGGCTATGGTCTTGCATGGAAGGAGCGGATGCAATTTATAGCATCTTGCACCAAGGGGGCACTGAGAACAACTAGGCGCCTCAAACGAAGCTGAACCTGACTCAGTAGTCAGATTTTTCCAAGGTGCAGATGACCCAGCCAGAGGAACGGGTGAGCGGTGACCAAGGGGAGTTCCCAGCGGCAGTACAGGCCCTGAGAAAAGACAAGACTGGCAAACCCGAACCCTGGGGAAATCTCCAGAACTCAAACTTTTTTCCATTGATCGGAGAGAGTGATCCCTTCTCAGAGGATCAACTCTTTGGTATGGAGTGGCTCCATCGCCCAGCAGACCAAGCCGTAAATTCAGCCCCAGGGACCCAGACCACTCCAAACTGGTGCAGTTACAGAACTCTGGGGATGAATAATCATCCAGATAGCTCTCTCCAGGCGATGCAGGGAAGAAATGTCACCAACCATGTGAAAATTGAGACCATATGCTTCTAGGATGCTTTCTCAGTGTGCTTGACAAAGCTGGAGTGAGTTCAAGGCTGATTCCCAGGTCAGACCCCGGCACTGCAGTCCTTCTTCTTCTGTTCCCAGGGACTCTCCCAGCTCCGGTCATTGCTTCCACTGCAGCCAGTGCCTACTTTTCTGCACTACCTAGCGAAAGGCTGCCAAGCCTTCAAGGCCAAGACAGAGCTTGTGCTTTGTTTGTTTGGAAAAAATGAATGCTAGGAAAAAAAAACAAAACAAAAACATGCCGGAGAACTGCCTCTGGCCTCCCCCATCTGTGCATGAAGGCAACTCCTCCACGGCGGCAGCAGCCTCTCCTTCTGCTTGCCAGGTGTTGTCTGGACCAGAGCCATAGATGCAGGACCTAGTTTTTGTTGAGCATGCAAAGGAGAAGCAGTTGCCCGGCATAGCCCATGCCCGAAAACACTTTGCTATGCCCTTTAGCAGCCGACTTGGTAACACGGAGGTGCTGGTCCCCGTTCTCTGTGCCTCATTCCCTGAAGAAGCAGGGCAATCCTTGCTTTTTCTTTGCATGAAGAAGCTGTCGGACATAACCTGGCACCTGAAAGGGGTTCCTCCAGCGTGCGATTAGTTTCTGGGAATTCGGGGTTCTTTCACATCCTGAACGATGGCATTTTCCACCTCTTGGGAGGCCTGTCCCTCATCATCGGGCTCTCTGTGTGCCAGTAACGGAGCCACATGTGCATGTGCCAGAGCCTCCCCGATGCTTTGGCCCGGTTACCCCGTCCTGCACAGCCTCAGCTACAGCTCCCACATCTCCGGAGGGCACGCACCAGAGGCTGGGAAACTGGGAGAAGGCAAAGCGAGCCCTAATCAAGCAAGGCGGCTAGTTATTACCAAGCTGCTCTTTCTAGTGCAAGAAGCCCTGGAGCAGCAAAACTGTTCGCCTCATGTATGCTCATTAGCAGCACAGATAAGAGCAGCATTGATTGCAGGCTATAATTAGATCTCTGGGACCTTTCTGGACTGGCTTTCTCTGGCATTGTGCTACTTTGAAAGCACTTCCAATTTCTTTTCTCATTCTTTTTTTCTTTTCTGAATGGTTGGGATGGCATTTCCTTATTCAGCAGATTTGGGACAGTTTCTGTTTTCTCCATTGTGGCTCACAGACCTCTCCTCAACTTGGTGCCACAAGGCCCACAGCACAGATTTAGCAAAAGCTCCATTGTTTGACCGCTCCTGCTCCCTCGGGCTGTAGAGTTGGCCAGACTGTAGCTCTCTTCTTAGCACTGCACGGCTAACCTGCCAGGCAGCCCGCCCTGCTTCGGTGAGCTTGCCAGGATGTAGTTTTGTGAGCATCTTCCTCTGATGATGACTCCGATTTTCCTGGAATCGCTTTCTTCGCATGCCCTGCGCAGCCAGCCCGGAGCACTCCCAGAAGAGATGGATGCAGTCAGCCAGCGCTAAGCACGCGCTCCCGGCACAATGGCCTACATGGAAATTATTACTCCTCCCCTGGAGTGCTGGAAAACAACCTTAGCATCCACTCAACGAAAACAGGGGAGGAAGAGTGAACGGAAAGACCCACAGCACAAAGGCCTGGCGTTCACATATCGACCCTCCATGTAGCAAATGGGACCCTGGGGGTCTCCCTGCTTCTGGCTTCCCCTCCAAAATGCTGGTGGTGTTGGAGACGACCACCAAGCAAGGCCCTGCAGCGGGCATGGGCCTTCTGGGCTGCACCATGCCCATCTCTCTTTGCTACGGCCACAGACCATTCCTTCACCTTCTGCACAGCAGCCGGGAGGCAAGGGCAGAGGTGCCGGCAGCCCATCCGGGATTTCGGAGCCAGGGGCAAACACGCGCACCGAAGCTTGGCTGACCCATGTGCTGAAGGAGGGTGTCTGAGGAAGCACGTTTGTACCTCTGGTTTTGAAGCCAAGGCCAAACCGACTGAGCTGAAAGCCTATTTTTGAGCGGCACCCTCTTTGAGACCAGAAATTCACCCCGGACGAAACATTTTGGTGATGAGCTACTTTTCAGCTCCCCGTATTCTCATCGGAGGCTTGCTGACCTCACGCTGATGTGTAACCTGAACTAGATATGCCGAGTGCCTGCCTCTTCCCAGTACCTTCAGGCAGCAGTACAAACTCTGACCCACCCAAGGCAAGTTAACTGTGCTATTTTCTGCAATGTCAACATGAATTTTGTCCTATTGTTTGTGCTTCAAAGCCATGTGAGTCGTTGGAAGCGATTTTATCTTCATTCCATAGCCTCCCCTTCCCTTCCCTTTCTCTTCCCTAATCTCAAATTGCTTTTCTGCCGATTTACAGTTAAAGCAGTTTAACGTTAAAGCTCTGCTCTGAGACATGACTTTGTGAAACTGGATTTGCTTACGTATTAAATTTGTTCCCTCTGCGAGACCTAAGCCAGATCTGCTGAGGTTAGTGGCTCTCATACGGGTTTATTGCTCATTACTCCTCTGAACCCAGGAAGAACCAGTCCAGCAAAGTGGAGCAGGTGTTTTATTCTGGGTGATTTTCTAATTACCTATATCAGCTCCGCACGTGCACACCACAGCATCTAACCAAAAGTTAGTAGCTGGCGGAACATGGCCTGGCTGGAGCTGAGAAACTTGATTAGATGCAAGGGGTGAAAAGCAAATGACAAGCTTGAGTTTCAGAGCCCAGCACAGGTTCTGACCCAGCTTACAAGATTAGCAGCCAAAAAATTAAGATCAAGATCTCCATCTGCAGGTATGGCAGGAAGAAGTACTCTAAATTGAGCGGCATGAATTGCGTCTCCCCCTTTACTTTCTTTTATATGTAGGTGATTTCTGATCCACAAAGGCCTTTTGGTACCTAACTTCCCATCTTCCCTGTAGGTCTTACGAGGTGCCTAGAGCAGCCTGTAATAAACCAGACCTGGCAACACTGTGGAATAATTTCTAGCACAGAACTGCCTGAGAGGCAGGACAAGAACGTTTGTCATCAGCAGGGTCTAAGGATAGAGCTTCTGTCTCCCAAGACGACCGTGGGTTTTCAGCGAATCAGTCTGGCGGGAGGAAGAGACAGCCGCAACCATTTCTGTCCCAAGGCATTTGACAAGGCAATGCATAGTTTGCACGGGAGCCAAAGTCCATTAGTTTAGCAACAAAAAGCTGGCAGCACCTGATTTTCTAATGTAACCTGATACCACTATTTAACATTTACAGGGTGAATTATTAACAGAGTTCCACCCAACGCCTTAACACTGGGAGGCTGGAAAAATCACCTACTTTCAAGGGCAGGTTCAATTTCCTTCGTCTGACCTAGATTCTATAATCCCCCCATCATCTTAGCCTTATTTACACTTTTAAATTGACATGCACAATGTGTGGCTTACCACCCTTCCATGAAAAGAGGAACGAGGGGGTGAAGGTCACCGCTACCTGTCTGTTGGAAGGGAACGAGCCGAAGGGGGGGCAAACAGAGAGAGAGGGCGGTTCTGTTTTCTTTTGATATAGTTTGGCACTGAAAATGCACACGCCTAAAAAGAAATCGAATGTTGAATAGGACACTACGACAGGGACAGGTTTGCAGGGTAAAGAAAAAAAATCCCCTCCTGGCCAGAGAGAACCTCCCGTTGTCTCTGCCTCTCCCAGGCCCCTCGCTGATGCTCCTGTCCTCTGCTCCCCTGGCAATCTCCCTGACAGAACCCCCCTCTTTCAAGTCTCCCATTCCCTTCCTGGTCTCCTCTTCCCACCTCGGTTTCCCTCTGGAAACCCACTGCCGATAGAGGAGCCCGTCAACATCGTCCTCAGTTCTATCAGGGGCCAAGCCATGCCCCAGGTTTCTCCTGAGACGTCCGCAGCTCAGTGGTACCCGAGCATCTGGATGCTTGTGCTACCCAGGCAGGCCGAGCAGCAGGCCGTGACGTGACGTGAGAAACGTGACAGCCATGCTGCTCAAGGGCCTGGCCTCTCGCCCGATAATTGGCTTGAAGAAGGAGGAGAAAAAAAATTGTTTGCAGGAGTATCATGGAGAGACATCAAGACAGGGCTATTAATAAGAGGCGAGACGTAACCTGCAGGCCACATGTCACGGGGCCTCGTGGTGAGGCCATCGTGTGGTATGTGCAACTCTGTGTGCCTTCGTGGAGAGGCAAACGTAACCCTCACTCCTGTGGGCCTGTAGCTACTCAACCTCTATCTACATCGAATATCTCAGGGCTTTGTGATGTGCTTGGGAAACACCTCAGGACCCCCAGGAGCGTTTCTCCCTTCTGTGAAGAACCTTCGCTCGGTCCTGTGCCCATCCCTTACCGTCGCAGAGGATCCGACGATGGGCAGGCACCATCCTTCTCAATCCTGACTTAGCTGAGCTGCCATACCTAGACACAGACTAAAAGAGCCTTTGACTCACTCTGGGCGATTGCTCCCCCGACCGCTCCATTGGCAACTCACCCTGCAGGGAGCTACAGGAGCACACAGAGGCCGCGTGGCCGGGCAAAGCAGGCAGCAAATCCAGCAGCCAGCGAGTCGGGCTTCCCTCTGCGGCACTGGGATCGTGGGTCTGGTGGACACAATGCATTAGGCTGGCAACCTGCCTGCCTGTCCCCTGCAGCTGCTCACTGCATGGAAGTCCCTCCATCCTCAGGACTGCAGATCCACACGCTTTTCCCCCAGAATATCGTGCATTTATTTGTAGCACCTCAAGAATTTTCCTTGCCTTGTTTTCTGGCCACCTTCCAAATTCCTCCAGGGCATCTTGGATTGTTATTTCATGCCATATTCAAAATCCTGGAGCGTTACTGCAAGCGAGTGCCCTCACTTGCCATGGAGATGTGCAGTCTCAAACTGCCCTTTACACAACCCTCACTTTTGCACACAGACACCAACCCTCTTACCATGGGATCCAGTCTGCTATCTAACACCTCACAGACCTCTGGTGATATTATACCCAGTACAAACCACTCCTCCGTGGAGTCCGAGGGTCTCCTTTTCCTGCCAGCACCATGCAGAGACAATGGCTCGCTCCTTCTCGGCAGTATTTTCTCTTCTGCAAACCACAACTGGCTCCTGCTTTGCAGCAGCAAAAGCAGATATCTATATTTCACTGTGTTACTAGGAAATGAAATTATTTCACAGTATTTGCCAAAATATCTTTCTTCCCAGGTTTCAGTATGACCAGGAACGGGAGGAAGATCCTGCTCTGGTTTCTTGTTTCTCTTCTAGTTTCAACACTACTTGAAGAAGCGTTTGGCATGCAGCTAAAGAGCAGAGCATGACACAGAAAGAAGAGCGGGGCATACCTGCCGGTGGCCAGGCTGCCTTCAAGACCAAACACATCTGCCTAGAGAGCCTGCAGAGCCTCCTGGAGACCAGGGAATGGCTCTGGAGGCCGGCCTCTCATTTTTCATGGGGGAAAGCCCAACTGCCTACATGGGAACCATCTTCCAGGAGAGCTTCCAGCACTACTTGCTCCCCCTGAGTGTCAGGTCTCTCCAGCCAAGGGGCAGAGGCCAGCAAGGCCCCCAGCCACACGTGTGAACCCAGCCCTGATGTCAGAGCAAGAGCAGGGATGGCCGCAGGGGTGACTCCATCCATGTGTCCATCCTGCTGAGACAAGGTGGTCTGCACAGGGCAGACACCTCGGGCCACAGCTAAACTCCTCCCCTTTTATGGAAAGGAGATGGAAAGAGGCCAGAGCTCTGGGAAGGACTGGCAGCCGTGCAGAGGGACAGGAAGGGCAGCCTGGGAGAGGCTGGAGAAGGCTGATAGGGAAAGGTGGAGAAACACCACCCTGCTCCTCCTCAGTGGCTTTGCTCTCCCCTCCTGCCACTTCCAATATACAACCCCCAGGAAAGCAGCCGTCAGCGTGGTGGGAGGGTGTGCCTTCGCACTGGAGGAGGAGGGAGGGACCTGGGGAAGGAGACCCAAGGCCAGAAAGGCAGGTGGAGATGCCCCAGCACCACCAAATGGGAATGACGGCAGACTGAGACCGAAGAAAACGGCAGTAGGAAGCCTCTTCTGTTTGCACCACGTGCCGTCACAGGTCTGAGGAAGAAGAGCAGGGTTCCCCAAGCTCATCACGGCCATCCTACTCCACCATAGTGCTCCACATTAGAGGAAAGTGAGGAACTAGCGAGAAGTCACTCCCCTGCCCAAGACACAGCAGCAACCACAGACGACGACGAGTCAAGGTGAGGCAAGATGCACACTTCTCATCCGCCCAGCAAGCAGCTCTGCCCAACTGATTCCCCTGAGGAAGGGAGGAGAAAAATGTGTGTCATGCCCTGACCAGAAGCCAGCCAGCAGCTCACAGTCACATCAGCTGTCATAAAACTGCAAAATCATCTTGTGGCTTAGCCAAGCCAAACCCCGTGGCTCTGAAATTAATTTAGTAAAGCATAGGCAACTCTGGTCAGAAGGCCCATAGGAAACACTCCAAAAGAGAGACATAAAGTTTTCTCAAGGTTGCTTGTAGGGCAGGTTAAGAAGGCCTTCCTCAGATGACCACAAACGGTCATCTAAGCACAGGGTAGCAGAATCAGCTGTGATTTTGCTGGAGCCAGTTAGACTTTGGAGGCAAAATATTCTCCCCATGAGATAACGTGAAGCTGCTTAGGACCAAGCTTTTCCTAAGAAAAGGCTGGGGCAAGCAATGGCTCGGTTAAGAGGAAAAGCATGAGGTTTTTAAAATGCCAAACATCAAGTGTTTTAAAACTGTGTGATGAAACATTTGGAGAAACCCAAACCAAAGTATCCCCTGAGCCTTGATTCACATTCGCTTTGACCCTCCATCCTGGTTTGGGGCGAGGAAAGAGTGAAAAGTCTGTAGTTTTCTTGGTACAAGCAAACCCTTCCCTACAAGGATGTTTGAATTTACCATGAGAGAGGCCTGAAGGCTTGCAGGGAACGGTGCCTGTGTAAGGCATAGCTATGGCTTTCTCCCCACCGAAACCCAGGCGCTCAACTTAGGCCTCGCATTCGCTCGGGAGGGAGGTTTTTAACCAAAAAGAAGGATTAGGATGGAAAAAATGACTCTGTGGGTACTGCGCTGGAGTCTGGGGCTTCCTTGACTCATAGTGTTGGCAGAGCATCCAAAGCTGGACTCCAAAGCTGGACTTCAAAGTTGGACCCAGGCCTTGGAGACCTTAAAATCCCAGCGGAACTTGGGCCCCGCTGCCTGGAAAGGCTATTTGCCAGGCTCTGAGCCTGCTCTTCCTCACCCACAACAGGGTTATTACTGCTTGTTGGCTCCAAACCTTTCCTCTGGTGACAGTAGTCGTATTTTCTCCAGCTGCTGCAAGTCTCTGTTCCTCAACTGTTAACCCTCCCACCAGAGACAGCTGTGAACTCGCAGGATATCTGTCCTCCCCTTTGGTGTAAATCCCACATTTCTTTGGTTTCTCCCAGGAGGAGGTGGAGAGAAGACAGCCCTCCTTCTTACTGCCTCCATGGGATGGGAGAAGCCTGGAAAGTCAGGGGAAGGGGTGTTTCCCAGGAGGTGAGGAAGAAACGGCATATCTCTTCAGCAAGTTCGTGAGGTTGAGATGATGCGAGCCTGCGAAGATGTGAAAGGATGCACGGCGCTGGGCCTTGGTGAGGAGGAGCCGACGGTCCTGCAGACAGCAAAAGCCCCACGACAGAACGCGGTGTCCGACTGGCTGCCCTTTGAGCCAGCTGGAGAATCTCAGAGGATTTCAGGATGAAGGAAGTAGCAGGCAGATTGAGGGGTCAGGAAAGGGAAATTCGCAGAAAGCAGCAGTGCAGCTCCAGGCAGCCTTTTGCACAAATGGCTGAATGCAGACAGAACGAAGGTCTAACAGGAGACAGAGAAGAGGGAAGCCTGGACATCTGCCTAAGACGATCGAGGAGCAGTCTGACCGGGAAAGATCAGTCCTACAAAGCTCTAAGGCCCAGCACAGCTTCTCTGGGTTTGCTCTTGCAGCGAGAGGTGTGCGACAGGCTCCCAGCCTCGTCCATGCTGATGGACCTAAATCTGACCGCAGTGGAATGCTGCAAAGCAAAGGCATTCACAAGAGATGAAGGCCGTAGTGGACATTTTGGTGATGATTACCAGGTTTTAAGCCTGTTGGCAAGGTTTCCAGACGTGGAATTTTCCCCATGAAGTCATCTGATGGACCCGCGCTGGAGCCAGAACCTCAGCATCTTCCATATAGGGTATCAAACCTTGTGTCACCCCCTGCCCCCCTGCCCCGGCGTTTCTAAATCCTGTTTAAAAATAGGATGTTTCCGAGTTCAGCCTCCCCTAGCGAAAACCATAGGAACAGTTGCTATCCAAAACAGTGTCGTCATGAGTTGTGTATACCAAAAGACTATAAAACTGAAGTGCAGAAAGCCAGTGACCTCAGGAGAGGTAAAAATGGCTGCAAAATTACTCCCTCTCCATTCAAACGTGTTGCTTTCTCAGCCTGCCAAAGGAGACAAATGTTTTTTAATTATTCAGCCCCCAAAGTCATTAAGTAGACTAGTACCAAGCTAGCTGAGGTCTGACATCTTTGCTTTTTTTTTTTTTTTAATGAGCATACTACATTTCCTTCAAAAAAACACCTTTGCTGTGCAAAACAGCAAAAGCCAGCAGCTTATGTTTAATTGGGTCCCTGTATGTTTGGCTTCTGTGCACTTTAGGAGAGAGAGAGAGGTATGCAAATATAGGAACAGGGCCAGCATTTGCAAAATTCATGAGAAAAAAAACCCACAGTCACTGCTTCCGCAGAAGCACTGCCTCCCATGAATTTATACTTACACAACCAACCAACAGAGGAGAAAAGCATGCAGCATGGTCACTTGTGCTTGGCTCTCCTTCCCTTCTCCCTCAAGCAGCACAGGGACATCAGGTCTGGGTAGTTTCTCAGCCTGTGATGCTGTGATACAAGAACAGGACAGCTGAATAAGATGTCTGTAGTCTTTCTGTCAGTCAGATCTGCCTTGGTCCAACATTGCCCCTAGGAAGGTCAGGAGTCTGCAGAAAGGAGGGAACTGCTGCAGTAGGCTTTCAGTCTGACGCAGCAGAAAATACCCATCCAACTTCTCCAAAGCAAAACCCAAGGCTGAACATACCAGTAGTGGGAATCCTGCCCTAAGGACTTCACACTCCGCGCGACTTGGCGCAGGACGACTGGTAGCGAGAGATTCCCTGTCACTGCTGGCTGCTGAGAGTGGAAAAGCCAGGCTGGAAGTCCTGAGATCTAGGATGCTCACGTTGCTCCGTGCCACTTGGCAAGCAGACAGCCCATCACCGCAGTTTTCAGCCCATTCCCAGGAAGAGGGCAGGGCTGGAAGAGCAGCTGGGCTGCTGTGGTCAGGCCTCTGTCCACCATAAGGCACGAGGACGGCGGAACAGGAGACTCCTGAGAAGGAGCTACGTATGCAGCTGACGCCGTGTCCGAGCTGCAAGACCGATGACTTGCCTCCGGCAGAGTAGGTGCTCTCCACTCTCAACTCGGAGCCGTTGAGCAAGGTGACCTCGCCGTGTTTTCCCACTCAGAGACCTTTTCTATGTTGCTCTGAGGACAGAGTACGGACCACCTTAGAGCCAAACGCTTGGCTCTGAGCAGACCACGTTAAGCAGAACACAGAACGAGAGCAGCTCGCCAGCAACTGCAAGGCCTTCTCAAGCAGCGAAAGGCTCTCAAGAGCGTTCAAAACTATCTAGAGCCCTACAGCCTTGTGTGGCAACAGCAAGAAAAGAAATTCTGAAGAGGAGACTTAGTACTGGACAACCACAGACAAGGCACTGGCCCTGAATTTCTCAACAGCCCTGAAACTCAAAGCTTCCTGCTTGGATGTTATTTTCTGTTAAGCACAACCCTTAAACAGAGAGTGTTTTCAGCAGTGCAAGTCGAAACTGCTGCAGCTGGCTTAAGCGATGGACAGCCATGCTGAAAATGCCTACAATGCTGCAAGGATCCAGTGGGACCTATTTTCTGGAGGTTACTGCCCTCAGATATATCAGTGTTGTTCATCTCCCACTGCCAGTTGTGCTTGTCTTTCCGCGAAAGATTGTCTGAGCTCACCTGGCCGACGTTTTGCTCCAGTTAGAGCTGGAGGAAGGACATTGGAAATGCAATGACCTTTCTCACGATGAGACCCTCATCACCCCAGGGTCATTTTCAGATGTTTGACATCCTGAGCATGCACAGTGTGGAAATTTATCCTCAGCTGATTCTTATAAAGTAAACAAGCAAGAACACAATGCCTCTGCAAAACTGGTACATCTAAGAAGACTGCATATACCTGAAGATTGGAGTAAGGTGTAGGGTAAACACTACTTTAGTACCTTCTTATATTTTCCTTGCTAGAGACCAAAAGACCTTCTGTATATTAATAAAGCAAGAATCCTCTGTGTCAGTAGTCCACAGACGAATCAAGAGCCTGTGGGATTAAAAACTGGCAAATTTAGAAAAGAACCTAGAGCTGGGAAAAAAAAAAAAAAGGCACTAGCAACTTGAGAAAAACTCTGGTGCTTTTTTAGGAGCCTCAGGAAAAGCTAAAAGTTAAAATTGGCCCGAGCATCTCAGGTAATGCTTATGGCTACACACACCCTCCTGCTTTTTCTGGAGAACTGGCTACCAGCACTTGGCCATGACTTAGAAGTCATTGGTCCTTCTCACCTCTGACTCCTTGTTGGGTGACCTTGGAAATGTACTCGGGGGCACGTTGGACACCTAAAAAAGGGCCGGTATAGGCACTAAGCAAAACTGTTAAGCAAGTTCCACGTCTTGCCTTGACCCTTTCCTCAGTCCTGCCTCTCTCCGAGCGCATTCAGGCCCTCCCTGCCTGACGTGACATTTCCCCAGGTGTCAAGAGCTCAGAAGTATCTTGAGCAAAAGATGGGAGCAGCACTATTTCCCCACACCCTGCCTCTCCCCTCCAGTCGTGGCTCAGGAGAAAGGCATGTCTCTGTCCATCACACGTACACCATTTATAACAAAAACCACCCTGTCCAAGGACTGTTCCCATCTTACCGGTGAGGAGTGTGGTTTTCTGCCAACATATGATTTTGGGGGCCTGTTTACCTATAATCAGGGCCTGGCCCACTCCAGTTTGTTGACGTGTTTCTTCTGGAGGTCCTCAAACTGGACACTGTGCTTCTGGTATAACCCTACAAACACGGAGCAGAGGGAAACGAAGCCTCTCCCCTGCTCCCGTCACCTGGGCGCGAGCTAGGCAGGAGAAGTCACCCCTAAGGACAAAAGATGTGTAGCTCCAGAACGCCAAGGATATTTTTTGGCTCATCCAAAAACTGGAGTGAAGCTGGCTAAGCACCACCTAGAACTGTGCTTAGAGGCGTGGTGATTCTGAAAGAGAGACTGCTACATCTCAAAGCTGGCAACCTCTGCAGAAGTCAGGGCAGCAGCTGGGAGAGAGGGGGGGTCTTGCAGGCACCGAATCCCTGGGAACATGGACTGCAGGGAAGCTTGGTCACTGGCAAAGATGCACCGGGTGTTATGTTTGTGCTAGAGTTACGTTTGCTTCTTATCTATTCAGAAGTCCCTTTCTTTTCCATCTTGTGCCATCTTGTTTTCTGAGTCCCTTAGCACTCACTGAAGACTCCTTTTCGTATTGAGCCTGCCAGTATTGGGGTTCAGATGAACCGGAACGAAGCCGATAGCTTTGTGGACAGAGGGTGTCCTACCGTCACCAGAAAAGGCAAAGAGAGGGGAGATGTTACCTACAGAAACCTTGAAAGGATTCAGAATCCAAGAAGCGGGTGCCAGCTGAGCTCTCAGCGGACCCTGAACAAATACCACCGCCAATGGTAAGATGGTGATGGGGAAGAACAAGAGCCATCAGGCTGAACTCGGGGCAGGTGTTTCAGATGGCAACCTGAGGCCAGCATCCCCCCAGCCCTGTCTTCAGTCTCCTCTAGAATAACATTGGCTGCTTTGCAAGTTTGGTACAGGCAAGCTGGTGAAAGAATTTGTGCCCGATTTGCCAGGTAAAAAGAGACAAGTTTGTAGCGATGCTGCCACACAAGGTCAAAGTCACCGGCGAAATAGTGCAGGCCCCAGGCCAAACACGGAGACAAGCCCACAATAGCATTAGCCGCCAAACTCAGAAAGCCTTTGACTGCAGCATTATTACCTAAATTTAAGGGCAGCAGGACTGGTTGAATTATTCATTGCAAGAAAACTCTCTGGCAAACCTTAGCCCTGCTACCTGTTAACAGGCTGAGGGCAAACTGCCTTTTTGTTTACAGATGTTTGTTACGCAGAAGTGTACGAACTGTTCCTGCAAAACACATTTCAGCCTAGGAGCTGTCTGCCAGTCCTTTACTTCGGCAGCTCCCTGCCTGGGAGCTGTACCACGTCTCAGATGACAGAGTGGTATCCCTGCTCCCTGCAGTACCTGTAAGTCCTACCCATGGGCAGAAGAGAGATACAGCCCAGGGAGAAGGAGGATTCTGCCTGCGAAGCGTGTGGGTAGATTTCACCGCCCTTTTTTCCAGATGCTTATGCATGTATTTGCTGGTATCCATTTTCCACTCTTTCTTATTTTCCCCTGGGAGATTACCCTCTTTCTCCAGTGGGTTTTTTCCCCATCTGGGGGCCCAGACCGGAGACAGTGCTGAGAGTCCATCATTAGAGGCATTTCTCCTACTGCAGACCCTCCGCCTGCAGCCAGCGCTCTGTCCCCTTTCTGCCTTCAGCGGTCTCGCAGCCGTTCCCAACTCTCCTGGCTAAATAATCAAACCAAAGCGCTCCCGTGCTTGGGGAAGAGCCCGGTGCTGTGCTATCAGTGTTGCAGGCCCATCCCGTTGAAGCCTTGCGCTATCCTTTCCAGAGGCAGAGCTCCATTACCAGGCACAGTCTTTAGCACAGAAAAACTGCTTTCTGGGAAGAGGTAGGATGGGGCTGAAGGCAGCCCAGAAAGGCTGGCTGCTCCAAACTTAGGAAGGGAAAATAAAGTGCAAGAATACATCCTTTTTCCCCCTTTTTTTCTTCCCCTTTTTAGAGCGTTCTTCTTTTTGCAGGGGAAGGCTAGTTCCCCTGCCAACCCCTTTCACCTATACTCAGCTGTGTCTCGGTGTCTTGCGAGGCTGGGTTCACTTGCCTAGTGCTCTAGTTTGCTCCCTCCGCTTGTTCTCATGCAGTTTCACCGAAAGCAGCTCTGTCCTCATGCAAGAAGTGCCTTTTCACGTTCTACCAGCAGAAAGGAGACAACAGTCCCAGGCTCTGTGGTTCGTGCAGACAACCACAGAGATAGTTTGGCAGGCAAAAGTTGCCCTGAGAGGGAGTGACACCTAACCCTGAAGGCACTAAGACAAGGCATCCCAAATGCAGCATTTTGCTCTAAGAAACTGAAAAGCTGAAATCCCTTCATCCCAGCTTAAATACTTGCACCAAACCACTACCAAAAAATAAGCATCATGCTTTCCTCACTGCAGCAAGTGCTTCAGAGACTCTTCCCAACTTTGAATCGGTTCAAGACTTCCTAAAGGCCAAAGGCTAAGCACCCTGCTCTGCAACCGAGGACCTTGGCAAGTAATTGATTTCCACAAAGATCAGCTTCTCCACCACTCCTGTGCAAACTGGCAGGAGAGCAGAAGTTGATCCCAACCTTAAGAATCCTATAGCAGCTGCCACTATTCATTTTCACTGAGGTGCAGAAACAAAAGAGCTAAATCCGGATCTAGCTGTCTTCCACCCATGCTTTTTGGGAAGGCTAGTGAGTGAGCCAAACAGAAACACGTCCTCATTTCCCAAAGACTTTGGCGTTCGGGAGATGATGTCTTGGCCTCACAATTGCATTCCTTCTCCTGGCTGCCTGAAGTCCCCGTCTCTCCAGCAAAGCGTCTGTGGAAGCTCGTATGCTGCACAGCAGCAGCACAGCTTCTGCCTTCCAGCTAAGTCTTCTTAAGAGGCAGCAAAGACCAACGGGACAATTCATCCTCTGGAGGTACTTGTCTCTTCTTGTTAAGCTGACTAGGCCATGGGCTTGCTCCAGGGGCACCATTCCAGTGCCCACACACAGGTATGAGCAGCAGCACTACTGGAGATACCTCAGGTCTCCAGTCTGGCCTCCCGCTGCTGCTTCAGAAGACCGGAGGACTCCGGCAGGTCCCATATGGCTTCTGCAAGCTTTGTGCAGACAGCTCAGATACCAGAGGGCACCAGACAGCCCTGTTTAGGTAACTAAATCTTTCTCCTAGCAGGCCCGACAGGTCTGATTCTTAAAGAGCTTAAGATAGAGCGAATTATGTGCTGTTTGTGCCAAGCTCTTCTGACACAGGAAGAAATAAAGCAGAATTGGAAAGAGGACTAGAGTGAGAACTATAAGTCTATGGCAAACCCAGCAAGTGGGAACTGTTTCTAATGAACAGACATCCTTCTGTCTCCTTGAGAAAACAACTTCCTAGTTAGCCTCCATTTGCCCAATAAACTCTACCAAAAAGGCACACTTCATCATGCTTCCTCGAGAAGTTCTGTAGACTATGTCTGGAAAGACTCAGAGACTCTTTGTCCATTTCAAGGCCCATCATTTAAGGTTGTAGCCTTCAGAGGGGATCACCAAATCTGTTTTGTAGTAGGACACTGTAGTCCCCTGCCATCCTTTCGTTTGCCCTCGTACTGGTAGATCCTGGAAAGATGGCTCCGAGCACGGCCAGGTTGCCCTCTACATTGTGTTGGGTCCTAACGGTCCAGTAAGTCATCGGTGCCTTAGCAGTGTGCAAAGGGGTCCACGGACACCTTGCAACCCGAGGATTTGGCTGCATATATCCTCCCAAGACCACTTTTCACATTCACATGAAGTCAAAATAAATCCAACAACATGGATCAGTAGAGGATCTCGGCGAGACATTCCAGTGCTGCTGCTAAAATCACTGGCGGCTATTGGTTCCCAGCAAGCTTTCAAGAGCAAGACAGCCTGTTGCAGGAAACCAAGGAGCAGCGAACAGTGTCAGAGCTTGCTTTTAAAGCAGCAAAATCAAGCCATAAATGAAAGAGAAGAGACAGCTGGAGAAGGTGACTTGAAAAGGTGACTTTCCCTCAAAGACACTGGACGAAGAATGAACACTTTGCATTCCAGCACTGCCTGTGCACTGACGGATCTCTTCTTGCAGCCACACTGCAGCAGCAACGGTAGCAAAGCTCAAGGTGAGACTATAGAATAAAGTGATTTTCTTTAAAAAACCCTAAACTGATTACACTCATGCATGCTCACATATAATCACAAGTACTATGACAGGATTCTGGTCGTCAGTCCAGAATGCAAGCACCAAGGGTCCATGCTCTTGCCAGGATTACTTGCAATAAGATGGAAGAAAAAAGACTGCAGCTACCCTCCGCACCCTCCTGAACTCTCAGGCTGGTGAGCATACGCATATTTTGGATGTGCTCTCTGTACCTGTCGGAGTCCGACCTGTGATTAGGATCATCCTGTCCTACCTATCTCTGTGAATCATTAGGATATACTCTCTGTCTTTTGGCTCCTTATCTCAATGACTAATTGCTCCGAATCCCATTCTTTTCTCATCCAACCAGCAGATTTTTATGCCTTGCGATTTCAGGTTTGTCTTGCCGTGGTTTAGGCTGCCCCTTGTTCATCCCATCTAGGTATTCTAAGGAGCTGTAGGTGTGCTGTGATTTTGATGACCTGCTAACACATGTGCCATCAGCACCTGTCATTCTCATACACCTTCCTTCTGGTGCTTCTAGACACTCCCACTCCTTCTCCGTTCATACCAATATGTCTATTACAAATCTCAAGAATTCCTGGAAGCATGAAAGAGCTGAAGAGCAATTGCTGATGCTTCTTTGCCGTCACCACAATCATAGTCTACAGGGTTTTATGCTGTCAGTCCAAGTGACTGCAGGCACTCAGAGCTCTTGGAAGTCTCAGCACTAGAGCCAAGGCAGGCAGACTGCAGCGTCCCATTGCTCGAGAAAGCATTTGCAGAAGAAGAAGACAACATCATGTATGTCCAGAGATGAGATGCAGAGCCAGCTGCTTTGGAGATCAGGAGCTTGAGTGGAATTCCCTCAGGCAAGGGCCTGTCTCCAAGCTCAGCCAAAATCATGACAGCAGTTGCACAGCCTCTTCCTCTAGGGTTGTCTACTGAAAAGAAACAGCAGAGGGTTTGGGGGAGAGAGCAGCTGAGGAGACAAGGCAGCTGATTTCCATTTCTAGCACTATCCTTACTCACTGCATTAACCTGAACAGCAATTTCCTTCTATGCCTGAATTTCATCCTCTTTAAAACAGGGCTAGTAACTTTGCTGTAAACCAGTCTCTGTATAAAACTTACCATGCTTGTCCCTCTCCTTAAAGCAAGCAAAGGGCTCAGCCCAACTACACATACTTTGGGAGGTTATGTTCTTGACATTGAGGAGCTGCTGAACTACGATAAAATGCCACGGTCAGGAGCACAGCATAGGGAAAAGAAAACAAGAGGGAGAAAGGGAAAAAGAAAAGAGAAGCCTTAGCCCAGACACGCACAGCACAGCTGACGCAGGACAGAGTGGAAAGCTTGAGCAGAAAAGCGAAAGGGGGACAGAAAACAGTCAGTTGTACTTCAAGGTATGTTACGGACACTTAGTCCTGCCAAAAACCCCACAAGTGAACAGAGCAGTGGTCGTCTGCCAGACTGAAGGGTGGTTGGTGTGGATGGAGGAAGAGAGGTCATCTAGAATGCACGAAGACAGTTCAGTCCATTCTACATGTGCTCCAGAGCTCAAAGACTGGGGGGGGGGGGGGCGCACTTTCAAGACATTTGTATTCTAAAAGAGAGATGACTGTATGTACAAAGGGCTCTAGAGCATGAGGAACTGGCTGAGCTGCAGGATGTGCTTGAGGAGATTTTGTGCGATTTTTAAAAGATGATGCAGATGGCAGAAAAGAAGAGGAACAGATGGGAAGCTCCCCACAGCAATGGCCAGGTGGCCGCAGCCACCAGCTCAGATGTAAAGCTGTGCAGCCCCTTCATATATAGGATGAACATAGTCGGAGAAGCTTACTACATAGCCAGTGGCACTCAGCCAAGCTCTATGTTCTTCACCTCTCAGGCACAAAAGCTGACGTTTCCACCACAGAGTATTTTGCTCGCTACCGCAGTTACTAGGAGGGACCTGAATCAGGTCTGTGGTCTCTTGGCTCAGGAAAGAAGTTCAACAGCTCTGAGCATGACTACCTTGGTTCAGGACAGAGTTTTATCCAGGATGACACATCTACTGCAACCTCGACAGAAGCGTTTCACACACAGACAGAATCAGCCAAACACAGAGGGGTTCATTCACTCTGTGCCAAACCACGCCATTAAGCAACCAAAAAATTCCCATGTCTATGTCAATCAGTATCCACCAAGGTGGGCAGGTCTCTTGGCTGGAGGACAGGAAGAAGGCATTTCTGTTTTCTGCCTGAAAGGGAGCTAAATCATAGGCTGTTACAGTGATTCTGTTTTCATAGCGAAAGACCGTTGTCCGAGGATCATTCGTTTTGGAAGCCTTGGTCCAACACTTCCAAGCACATCACCGTCTCCCAGACTAAACTACGGAAGAAAACTTCCTGCTGGCATGTTGAGGCGCAGCGTTTATAACACAGTTGACGTCCTCTATGGAGCTGCCACCATCTCCGCCTGGTAATATCTTGCTCTGTGCCAAAAGCTGCAGCCCTGCTGGGATTGCTGCACAGGAACAGCCAGCCAGGCTGAGCAAGGTCCTCCAGAGCTCCGCAGTGTCACACTCCAAAGTGTTAAACAGCTACACAGCGCTAAATGCTACACAACTACCACAAGAACACGAACAAACCCCATTCTGTTTGTCGCGCGCTCCTGTACTCGACAGCACAAAACCACTTTCTCAGCACCACTCTTTCTTCTAAAGCGCTTCCGATTTCCCAGTCTTCCCGAAACCATATGTAGATCTCTTCATCTTCCCGATCCCCCAAATACAAACTTTAAAAAGATAAGTTGTAAAAAAAGAAGTTTAAAAACTTTATTTTCCTCTTTCACGGCCAACACAAGTTTTCCATGTTTGATGGCTAATTACAATCTGTCAGAAAAATCAGTTATTTGAACAGGCTTACTCACTGAAATCTAGTAAAGCATCACTCTACCTCCTCCACATGACGCTACACTTAACCAGTGCAGCTCTAGCGTAGAAACAAATACCCATCACGCATCTAACTTAACTGGCATTCAGTTTCAAAACGACCCTGTCCTTGCCATGCTTTTTAATCTAATGGCGTCAGCAGCCCCAGAGACGTGCATGTGATGGCATGTATGAACGTAAGCACCATTAAACCTTGAGAATTTGCCACAAGCTTCTTGCCATGATTTGTGAAGGAAGCCCAGAGGTTCTCCATTTACTTTTGCTGTCCCTCCTACTGTTAAGTATCTGTTAAATGGCTGCAGCATTCAGGAACCGCAACACCAGCTATACAAACTCCTAACAAGGCAGCAGTCCCTGATCTGATAAGGTTTCTGTAAGACCTGTTCGTAACAGTTAGGCTAGCAGGGCAGACAAGATTAGAGCATAGAGTACAGCTGCTTCCAGACATGGCTTGTTAGAAAATCAGTACAAGCAGGGTCAGGGAAGGACTATTTCATGTAAGCAAAACAAGCAAGAACAAGGAGCGAGCCAGCAAATTCCAGAGAAGCCAGCCCCCAAACCAGCAAATTTGATGTCTTTGAGAAGGGTCTGAAGAAGAAACGTGCCCGTGCGGCTCCGCAGATTTACAGAGGGAAACAAAGCACCAGCATAGCTGAAGGAAACTGCTCCCAAAGACCTGCAGCGTGCCAACAGAGGGGCTTTGCAGGCACCACAGCAATCCCCTCTGATGCCGGATAAGGATCCCGATTCCTTTTTTAGCCATGCCCTGCCCAGGCTTCTCAGCTCAAATCAGTGCCCCTTATCTACAGGGCTGCCCGTTTGCTGAAGACTGCCAAGTGTGGTGACCTGCTCTACGGATATTACTCTCAGCAGGACATGGTTTAACTTTCCAAATGAACACATTGCAAGACACTGAGTTGGTAAAGGAAAGAACAGCTCTTTAACAGTAATGAGAAACAGAGTCCTCTGGAGACAAAAGCTGGTATGAAGGTCCCGTCTATGGCCAAAAACGCATGGAAAATTCCTAGTTAACTAAGCGATCCCAGCAGCAGTTAGGACTACTGGATAATCTACAGCTTGTTTTTCCCCTTAACTGGTTTGCACAGAACCAGAGCGGCGTTGTTTGGAAAGGAGGTCGGGAGGTCTCTTGTCCAGCCTCCCACTTGGAGCAGAGCTATCGCTAACAGGAGGTCGGGGCACTGGCTCCGTCTTCCTTCTCTTTGTGGAGGACACCAATGGATGTCCATGCTATCCCCCCAGACTGTGCTTAAATACCGCCAAGCTTAGTGCAGAAGCAGTGAACTAACCCCTCCATATGTGGCATTAGGCATCCCCAAAAGCCCGTTCTCGAAGTTCCTCAACTGTATGAAACACTCAGACTATACGGATAGGTATAAGCACACACCTGGCCTACCCTGCCTAGATCGGCTAATAACATGTCACTTCTTGCTTTCAGGTCTCTATCATCTTAGTCCATATCTGCATAAATGGAAATTAATCACATTCAAGTGTTCTTAAGTGAGAAAGGGAGGCACTTTGAGTCTCGTACTGCTGGCTGCTACACCTGTCTCTAAATTACATACAAAGCACTTTCATGCTGCTCAGAGCATAAGTATCCAACTACTTATCAATTTAAACTATGAATTGTTATAAAATAAAGGAACACAGCAAGGAGACCTCCAAATCACAGTGACTGCGGTCATAAGTAAACATAAGTGATGCCCAAGCATGGTGTTTTGCTGAGCATGTGGCTGTCTGGGAAGGTGTGTCACGCTTCACGGCCAGCCTGCAGCCCAGGACCTGCACACCACCCCAGAGCTGAACACCAGCACGATGAAGCAATTCCTGCTTATTGGGACATCTCTGGCTCACAGAGGTCCATGTGGCTACGTGTCCTCTTTATAAATCAACATCTGAAACAGGGAACATAAACAAAGGTGGTCAGAATCACCTGCAATCATTACTAGTATTCGCTTCAAACAGCAAAAAAAACATAATTAGCAGTAACTTAGCCAGGAAAGTAGCCCCCCCCCCATGTATCTGCAAGCAGCATCACAAGATTTACAATTAACATGTGCAGTCATGACCACATTTTGAGTTAAGGCCGTAGGAGCAAGGCATGGTCCTACCCACGGGGCCCCCTGAACGGAGTGGGCAGAGAGGAGACAGCTGCCCGAGCCATGCAATCCCATCCCTAATCAGAACACACCCAGCGGTCACCTCTGCCATAAAGAAGTCTCCAAGGCTCTTGTCATTCTTTTGAAAAAGCCTCTCCTCCATGTGAGGCTGCTTCGTGCAAAGCAGTCACGATCCTTTAATTTAAGGAGCACATCCCTGAAGCTACTTTAGGCTTTTCTCCCGCAACACCAAGTCCTCCCATTTAAAGAGGGCAAAAGCCAGGCAGCGTTGGGAGGCTGTGAATGCGCAAAGACCAAACTAGAAGGAACCCAAGGAAGAAGTGACTTCTCATCCTCCAAAGCCTGGTCTGCATCCGTACTTGCAGATCAGCACCCCGTTCTCCACTGGATGAGCGGGAAGGTCTTCTAAAATGAAGTGTTAGCCTGCTCCCTACTGTGGGTGTTCAGCTGGGCCACAGCTCAATACAAGGTAGAGCACAAGCACGGACTGACCGTCGCCTTGCTACTTTGCATATCTTCATTAGGGGAATCCCTTCTGGTAAGCTGTCACTGCTACCCATGGGGCTGTCAAATACGAAGTCCCTGAGAGGGGGCTAGAATGGTCTCAGTTGCAACAGAACGACGTTCTACGCATTTAGCCCGTTCAAAAGCCTCCAGTCAGTAAGCGGGTCTCTTGACACCTATGGGTCGTCATATGACATCCACGGGTAAGGCTTCCAGTTTCTTTTTAAGGGGCCTGTGGTTTTATTTCCTAGATTAAAAATGAGCATATAGAGATCTTGCCTAGCGCAAACTTCTTTCTGGGGGAGGCAAAATTTCACTAACGGAAGAAAAAGGGAAAGGGAGGACTTAACAAACAGCCTTGGGAACTGTAGGATGAGAGAAATGAGTCGTCCTTCAGTGAAGCTCTGGTGAAAAAACAGTTTCCGCAAGGTCCCCGAAGAGCAGCGAGGGCTTGCAGTGAAGTGCCGAGAGCTCTCCAAAGGCACGAGAACCTCAACTCAAGGTGAACTGAAGTTCTTTACTTATTTCCACTGCTGGGAACAGCCCCCTCTTCATTGCAATGTTCATCTCCAACAAAATATGGAAACAACTGCCTTGTTAAACTAAATTATTAAATTACCTTCTTATGAGACGAGCACAGATAGGAGCAGTTTCTATGGACAACTGACTTGCTGAGACTTGCCCCTGTAGCCATACCTGACTAGGAGATTGATGGGAGGCTACAAACTGTTGTGATCTCTTCTTCCCCACGCAAATAGCGACATTTGCTCAGGCACCTGCTCAGAGACACAGAGGTTATTGGTCTTTAACCTACCCGAGAAACCTTTTTTCCTCTCTAACACAACCCCAAGTTTCTATGAATCCCTCTCACATTCATATAAATACATATTAAGAAACGTACTTGAAAGTGCCTATGTTGAAATTTGTCCGCAACTCCTTTGTTTAAAGTTGGTTAGCATTTTACAAAGGCTGTCTGCCTGTAGAATTGCTCAAGTACAGCTCCTGAAATGTGAAATGAAAAAAAAACACAAAACACCCCACTGGGCAACAACACCACCAAAACAAGGCCTCATTACTGTATCAGCAGGATAATGTCTGCATGGTTTTTTTCTGCATAAAAAGGAGATTTGTTTCTTACATAGTTGTCAATTAATTTTTCCAGCTTGGGATGACTCCTGTAATAAATAAAAATATTAATTACAGCAGAGATGCACTCAGCAAGCTTCTCTGGATGAACAAATGAGATCAATCTGAAAAAAGAATATTTGGCTGAACACAAGTGTCACTACTAAAATCACCATACCACCTATGTTTTTCTCCTCAAATGCCTCCTTCCCCTTTAGTATGAAAGCATGCAGGAAAATTTATCCCTTTACTGAGTGTTGTGAACGAGTCCCAGTCATGAGATTTAAGCCTCCACCTAGCCATGGCAATGGTGGTAGTCCGCCAGAGAAGACTAATCATGGGCCATGCTGAGACCGAGACTCCCACGACTGCTGAAGTCATCTCATGCTTTAGAGAGGGATTTCAGTACCTGACATGTTAAGAAATACCAACTTATTTTAATACGTTTGTTTACATTTCAAGTAAACCAATAAACAGTGATAAAATTCACTTTGTCTCAAAATCACAGAAACGAACATTCTGTGAAAGTAGTTACAGCTTACAGTTTGACATTAATCCAACTTAGATAACACAGTATCCGGAACGGTTCTACTGATTTCTGCAACTCACTGATTAAAAAAACCAAAAATACCTCCTCAAGCCGTAAACAGAAAACAATTATTATTTAACCCTTATCTCAAAGTACCTCTCTGAAGTTTTTAAACAAAAATAAACAACTCTACTTAAAATAAGTGATGTAAAATTACAACAGCTCTTCACTTACGAAAACTGTAGTATAATCTGTAACAAATAAAGTTCTTCATTGGCCTATGAGCCTGGTTACAGACCTGTAAATAAAAGACTAGTGACAAAGTCTAGGATACTGCCAGCACCCCAAGGGGACATCTGCTGAGCTAGACTCAATTTTATCATAGAAACCTGCACCACAGTATCTCAGAGACAAAAGAAGTAAATTACCATGGTTCTTCAGAAAAGAGGATACTACGGTTGCTATAGTGAAAAGCAAATATATAATTAACAATTTGTACAAAATACGGGCTGACAAATAAATGGTATTTTCAGAGTAAGCGTCTCAGAGATTTGTATTTTACCCTTCTGAAAATACATCAAATATTGCTACAGAAAGACAGGAAACTGTAACATGCAACAAAACTCTGCAAGTAGAACAAGTATTTACTTTCAGAAAAAAATGAACATAATTCTAAAGCAGTTGTAGCTGTCCCAAATCTGTGACTCTGGAAAGAAAATTGCTTCCTTCCTACATGTGAAGCAACAGAGAATTAACCGATACTTCTCTCTCTCTTACATGAATTTAAAATAAATTTTTCACATTTCCCCTGATCCGCTTTAACAGTCAGAAGAGCAAGGGGAGCCGAGAGGAGTTTGATTAGTCAAGCAGTGAATACTGTGAACAATGCTTTATTATGAATTGGTATTTTGTTTCCTGAATGTAAGTGGCAGAGAGAATGAATGAATTATAATACAGGGATACCGAATTAACTTTTTTTGGCTAAGAGTGAGCAAAATAAACCATTCTGCTTTTCAGAACAAGCCATTCTAATACAAAGCTGATCACATGAATGTTGTGCTTCATAACCGCCCATAGAGACAAAGCAAATTAACACTTTGGCCTCTTTTGAATAGCAACTTATCTGGGGCCTAGGAAGAAAGCAGAAGTTCTTGTTAATCATTAGATGTGGCCTTTACTAAGAGAATCATATTTATCTTCCCATGTTAGATTTTGAGATAAAGCCATAGCTTCATGGTGGCAGAGGTACAGGAAGGTACCAAAAAAAATTGAGCATATCTTTTAACTATGAGCTAGAAGCTTCGTATTTTGTTTTACGGAATAACCACACAGCACAAAATTTTGACAGTCTGGCATGTTTTGAACTTATTTTTACTTTACTCATTTTCAAGTCCAAATGGCTGACAGTATCTAAAAGTGACATTAAATGAAGTACAGCTATGAGTGTAGCAGGAATAGGAGAGACGATTCTCAAAGTGAAAATCTGAAGAACCTTCTCTTTTAAATACAGGTTAAAAAAATTTACTATCATACTGCATTAATGGATTTTTTATTCAATACACAGCTCTTCTATTTGATGTGGAAGTAGACAAACACATCCCTTAAAGAGAAAAACCCAACAAAACCAATCCCAAACAACACAGTACTTCTCTACTGCTTTAGAAATTGTGAATGTGCTCCCATTTCTCCTAGACTTTGTTAAAAAAACCCCAAAACAACAATAAAAAACCCCCCCAAAAAACCTACCAGCAGGAACCCTTAGAAGAGTGCCTTATCAGGAAAGGCCAGCCCAACCACTCGCTATTTCAGTTCTTCCAGCAATGTCTTATTTGTGTGCAATGAATAATCAGGTGCTAGATATCATTAGAGTATGGCATAGTGAGTAAGTACCACCCACAGGCTGGGGTGGAACAGCAGCGCACAGGCTCAGTCAACCTTTGCATGTGTTTAAATTACATGTTCTTAAGAGCTTAACACTTTGCCTGGATTCCACATATCAGCCTTACTGCTAGAAAAGTTGCAAACAACAACAAAAAACCATCAGTATAAAGAAATGCTGTAACACAGGCTTCAAAGAGCAAAGAGCTTCCACACTCCTCTTTATTTCAACAGAGATGATTAGTTAAGGTGCTTTCAGATTCTGCGTTGCAGACAGGTTGGCAGAGGTGGCCGTTTAATAAGGTCTTAACAGTCTTTAGCGGGTATCTGAGAGCAGTTCCTAAGGCAGAACCCCGAACTGCTAGTTTCTGTAGCGGGGCATCTGTGGAGCAGGGGCTCCCTCTAAGGGGACCGAGGAGGAGACCGTCATAAGCTGTCCAGCATGCATTCTCTCATTCACCCGCAGTTCACAGCCATCCTGTAGCATCCTTACAGCTATCCTTGCAATGTTTTTAGAGTCATCAAGTCCACTGTGAGGTCTCCCATCGTAATTCATGCCCAGCTTTTCAAGCATGATTGTCAGCTTGGTCTGGTTCCTAGGAACCTGATGGAGAAAGTGAACCACATTCAAGAATTAGGTACCGAGTCTTTTTAATCTAACACAGTGCAGTAGAAACATATGCAGATTTTAAGTCTACTTAAGCCACATACTACTTTCATGTTGCCTTTCGTCAGATCACTAACAATGTAACTTCAAAGTACCTTGGTGAGACAGACTCTCTCATTTTTACAGAGGAGACATAGTCAACTGGAGCTTGTCTAGACTCAGGATAACGTCAAGAGCCTCTCGCCATTACCAGCACCAGCTCAAGATGCACCAGTGCTGGCCAACAGTGGAAGCCCTGGCCTGGCTAGGTTTAACAAGCCTTATAAAGAAAGGAATTGCCACCCAAAGTGGTACTGCAGAGGGAATCAGATTTTTTTTTTCCTTCTTTTAAATGCTAAGTGATTAAAGAAGCACGAGGCTCCTGATTCTCACTGACATCAAGCTTCCAAATGCCTCTGAACACCACAGGAACAGAGCAGCAACACCTATAGCAGCCAATGTTTACATGGATGACCAACAGCACGGACAGACAAGGAAGCTTAATTGACCCATGCAAAGTGCTACACCAGCAAAAGCCCCACATCCTCTCCTGATTAACTATTAAATATACATTTGTTCTTTGGAAAGGTCAAAGAAAAACAAAAGGGTAACTTTAAAGGAAAACTTTAGTTTGCTCTCTTGGTGGTGATGGTTGGGATGGGGGAACAGGGGATATGACAAGTTCCAGGATATTGCACCATACTACCAGATTTAATAGCTAAGCAGCATGGCGACAACACAGTTGCCAAAACCTGGCCATATGCAATTCCAATAATAACACCCACAAACTGGACAGGAGAGATATACCTGCAGGTTGTGGGATATTCCACAGGAAAGTTACAGTACATTCCTTGTCATTCATCTTATCTATTACTACTACTTAACAACAGATTCAACAACAGCACAGAATAGCTAAACAGAAGCGCTGAACAAATCTAAAATGCTACAAGTGTTTGCAATAATTAAAAAAAAAAAATTACAAAAAGTAAAAAGAAAACGACTCCTCCTAAGTTACAGTCTTCATTGCCTTTGATGAAAAAGCACTCACTGCTCAACAGAGAAGGAAAAAGAAGGTATGTCTAGGTTAAAGCTGATAGGACTAACAAAACTGTTCGGTGCTCTAGCATGTTTCCAACAGAAATGGTCATGCAGAGAAGGCACAATAATAGAGGGAGAAATGGAGTAACCCTGTAATATTCACCCAGCACAAAGTCAAGCTCTTCTCTTATTAAATGTTAACTTCTTTTTTTCTAGAGGTTACATTTAGTGTGAAAAAGCCCTTCAAGGGAAGATTGTCAGCTAGGCTAAAATCACATTCAAACAAATGGTTCAGTGTAGACTGGCTAGAAATTTTCTAGAATCTCCAACAACCCATTTTATGGTAATCTGACAGTAAAAGAAAGCAGCAATAAGGTCCAGCACTGAACTTGGTATTACTTTTCTCTTGACAATTTGATTCCACTGTAGATATGTCCTAATCTTTCTCTGTCCCCATTACACTGTCAAAAGTGGAGATATCTGAGGGTACTGGTGCAAATTGGTTTTGTAATGTAATACATGAAAACAGGAAAAAATAATTGAAAAATCAATACAGAGTCTTTTCAGCTGAACTACTTCAAGACACACTTGATCTAAGAGCACCAGTATGATGTTTTTAGATAATCCTTCATGGAGCATCTTCTGATTCTTAAAAACAAGATTAAAATCAAAATGCAGTAGATTATAATGTTCAATTAGTGAAGTGATATCTGGGCATGAAGCACATTTGAAAATCAGGCCCCAGGGAACTAGTTTAAGTACTATAATTTTATATTACATAAGTAATGATGACAAGCACAACAGGACATTCTAGACTTTTAAATCAGATTTTCCTGGAAGAGAAACAACAATTTGTACAGACCTTATAGAAGTTCCCATAGGATTTGCGAATATTGATCCACTTTTTGGCAAAAGAAGGGTATTTGATACGGCTAATATGGCACTGGATGTTCAAAAATTTACTCATATCCCAAGATCTTAAAAAGTCAAAACAGAAAAGAGAAAAACCATTAGCAATACATAATTCAGATGCCCTGCATTATACATATTGCACAGCTGTAGCACAAACAGCTGACTTTTCTTTGGTGATCAGTAGAAGGAAAACAGTTTAGGAAAAGCTCTTTTGCTATAGTCATGGTAAAGAATTTTTTAATACGAATTTGTTAATCATGGGGAAAACAAATAATGACATGAGCAAGATTTTCACTAGTATGATTTCAGGTCCAGGATGGTTAAAAAAAAAAAAATAGCATGCCCACTTCTCCAGCTACCACATCTATTCCAAAACCCACCAATAAACTAGACACTTACGCAGCCCTCAGGGAAGCAAGCAACACCTTAGATTTTCCTGATCACTTGGGTACGTATGCATCTCTCTACTTCATGTAGCTTATTGAAACAAGACTGCACTTAATTTTAGGAGAACCAGACTTTTATGGAAAGAAGATGAAACTATAACCCTATGCACTTCTAGCCTGCCTTCCTAAAGGGAACCACCCCAAAAAGTTTGTAAGCTTCAAGCTAAAATAAAGCCTTTTTTCCCCTCTCTTGTAGCTGTCTACACAATCTCACCTACATGACGGAGGTTTCACTGCACCTATTTTCCTGGAGGAATTTCACTGAGGGGATTCCCTTGGAGGGGGATTCCAGACACATTCTAGGCCCAGTAATATAACCAGTCTTGCACCAGTTTTGCTTTGGAATTTTCTTTTTTTTAATTCACTGTGGCTTCCAAAGATAGAAACCTAATCACAGGTAGAAAATTAGTCAAATAGCAGTATTTACCACAGCTCCTTAGATTAATTGGATTGACATTACTTTAACTCCTTATTTTTGAGGTGTACATGAATCTAAACTATACACCTCAAGTCTTGTGTGACAGCTTTTAAATGGCTTCACCGTTCACACAGGATACAACCACACTTCAGTGTTACAGGTTCTTCACCAGAAAAGAGCTGTGATTTATAGTCATTGTCCAAATCTTCAGGACTTTTGAGAAAAAAAGTCTCACGGCCAAAAAAATTTTCCCACTCGCTAAGTTGGGTTACTTAAAAAAGCTTTTGTTATGTATCCATTCGTCTCCTATGATACATTATTTTTCAAACCACTCATTTTATAGACTAGAATATTTAACTGTTTTATTTGACCGAAGCGTTAGGAAGTCATACTAAGATTCCCCCCCCCCCCTCTTTTCATAAACACCATTTTTGTTTCAGGGTTCATCTCTCTTTGGTTCAACACAGTCATTGTAACAGAGCAGCAGAGGACTGCCTTTTTAATCCAGAACAGGATTAAAGCTACTCCAGGCAAACAGGCACAGCAACATAAAAATGCATCATTCACCTCAACGTGGCTAATGTTAAAAACTCCCTGTCCTACTTAAATAAATCCCTCATTCCAAGAGAAGGAGAAAAGTATACAAGTTAACAGAAAAGTAATGTTTCACAGCTAAAAAGCAAGCATCACCTACAGAAAAATTCCCTGGCCAGTGCTATGTAAGATAAGGCTCCTACAGTACCTTTCATCAGATAACAAAACTAAGATCACAAGAACAGTATTGCATCACAGATATATCTAGATCTCAAGATCACTGTGCAGTCATTACGAGACTTGATTTTTCTACCCAGCCTTTGGGACAGAGCAAGTTCAGGCAGCAGTTCAAGGACTCACACAGAAAGCTTGTCAGAGCTGGGACCCACCAGAGCCACAGTCCTCTAAGGCAAAGCAGAGAGCTTTCTGTGCTAGCCGTTCCTCCTTGTTCGATAAACAGCATAATCCATTATTGCTTTCTGCCGAAACATGCAGGATGTATTAACAGTAACACTAACACACGTAGGATACAACACGACCACCACAGGTCTCTGAAACCTTGGATTCAGGAGAGCATGGGAGCTGCTTAGAACTGAAACTGCACAACATTATTTTCAGGTATTATGTGCTATATGAAAGCCAGATGTAAACAGAGAATTACAACAACAAAAAAGGACAAAAGTCTATTCAACATCATTTAGTTGCATAAAGAAAGCTAAGAAAGAAACAGTGCCATCTAATGGCTTTAAGCTTAATTTCAAATTGTTTAGTTCAGTTTTTCTGATTTTCCTGAAAGCTAAAATTATAATAAAATGGCAAAACGGAAGCGTCATCATCTGCCTTTAACAATACTCTCACACAGATTAAACACTGCTTTGCAGTTTTAGATTGTGCTGAAGGTTGCATAAGGACATACCCATCTGTCAACATGGAATAGCTATACTTTGTTCCCAGTTCTCGTTGTCTCATCCACTCTATGACATTCTGCAGAACTTGAGGAAATGTATCAGCTTTATCAACAATGTCCTAAAGAAAACAGAAGTGAGCAACATTTTATCAGAAAAAACCAGCATGAAGTGTAAGAATTGTATTGGCATATAAGCACTCACTAAATCACTCACTAAGTTGGCTTCACAAAAATCTTTAGAAACAGATTACATGTTAAGCAGACAATTGGACAGATTTTTCTAAACTGAAAAAACCCCACCACAAAAGCACTACTAAGAGCCAACCTCCAAATGGTATCTATAAATGTAACAAGGTTAGTCAGCTGTTGAACTTGGATTAAAACCTTTGAGCTTGCTTCCCAGTCTCCTATTCAAGTCACTTGATCACAAGCTATTGCCACTGTAAGACCTTAAATCCTCTAGAATAAAAATCTTAGAAAAGGAACTGATGCAATTCAAAAGGTGCTTTTCTCTGCTAAAGATTCTCTACATATGGATTATGAAGTGAATGTTTTTCCCTACAGCCTCTTACAAACACCTAAATGACCAACTTAGTGAAGTCAGGTCTGTGATAATTGGGAGAGAGGTAAAACACAAGGATTAAGAGAATAAGCCTTACAGAAAAATTACCATGAAAATTATCAGTCTGAAGACATCAACACCACATCTCTTTTTCGTATTTTTTCCACTAGAAACAAAAGTGCCAATTACCTGGGTGATTCCTGTCAAACTGATGCAGAAGTTTGAAAGCTTGGGATTGATCTCTGGCTTTACGTATTGCTGAAAGGTATCCTCCTGTAATAAGAGAATCAAACAGCAGCAGCACAACTGTAGCAACTTCTTTGGCTTTCCTATAGCTGAAGGGCAATAGCGGCTGTGTACCTCCCCAGCCAATACAAGCATCCTGACTGGCCATCATGAGATTCCCAACAGGACAGATGGATGGCTTTCCAACCAGAACACGTCCTTCCTCTCAGCTGGTAGGCATCAAAGAGCAAGGATGTGGATGTAAGAGGGGAGGAGGACAGACTGCAATAGAGGGGAGGAAAAATTTGGGAAAATGAGAGCATGAGTAAGGAAAGAGAAGCGAGAGGCATGAGCAAAGCCTGATGTTTTTCAGGTGGTATCTCTAAAAGCTCACCTGTAATTCAAGGAAGGCAAACTGGCCACACATCTCAGAGGCTGCATGCAAGTCATGCACCTATGGATGGCAGCCAAAGATAAACACAATGACCTCACTCTAGGAAACTGAGCAGAACAAGAATGAAGACTACATGCAAGTTTCATGGAAAAAAGAAAGCCCCAAATCCCTGCTGCTATAAACCCCCTTTTGGACAGAGGAAAAAACCATGCTGTTTCTTCCTACTCTAAAAGGTAATAAAACAATCTTGGTATCTGCACAACCCTCTCTCTGCAGTTAGTCATACATGCAGCTACAGGCTAATGCAGCATCACAGTGATTACTGGAAATCATCCTCCTCTTAGAAGTTCTTGATTAATGAGCCATTAGTCAGAAGTGCATGCAGTTCCTCTGTTTCTCTGGGTCACTCAGTTTCAGTTAGACAGCAAGTAGTTTTTCCTAAAAGAAAGCTGTAGTGGAACAGAGCACCCGAGGCTGCCAAATGCCTACCTAAAATCAGGTTACACAGCTGTCGATCTGTCGGGTACATTGTGGAATTAGTCTAGCCTGCCAATAAGCAGAGTTCACTCAACCCCACTTTCTAGACCCCTGCATTAGTCTCTTCTAGATTGCCTCACACAGGATCACAGAATTTTCTAATTCTTGTTTATGACAAATCCCTGGAGTCCTAGAAATAGCTTTGTGGATCATAAAGCAGGGAAAGAAGCGGGGGCGCGGGGGAGGATGATGACTGAGAAACTCAAAGTCCCTCATATCAGTAGAGGGAGTCAACAGCAGGTGCATGATCTACTCCAGACACTTTAAGAATAAAGTTTCGTTCGTATGTAACAGGCACAGAGGATAGGTCTTTATGAAAAAGAAAAAAAAAGCTATTTTTAACGAAGTTCAACATCTACCTAAACCTAATCTAGACTTCTGAAGCAAGGAAGTTACACTGAAGAACAGCATACTGACACAGTAATTAGATCACTTACTATTTCCAGGGTATGTGTGTTTAGTAAGACAATAGGAAACTCAATTATTTCATGTATGAATTCAGGTGGGTTTCCTTCTTCACATGTTGCTTCAAAGTCAACAACGCAGATGTAGTCATAGTAGCTGTCTCCATTAATGGGTTCCTTCTGCATCAGTTTCTGTTTCTTGTAATAGTTTTTCAGTCTCTTTTTCAGCACATCTTTCACTCCTCTAAAGAGACAGGGAAAGCGACAAAGATTACACTATCATTTAATTAATTATTTCACCACTGTAGAACTAAAGCTATATTTAACATTTGAAAGTTCATCATTTATTAACCTCATTTTGAACACCAGAACTTATGAAGTCTGAATTCAACTTTATCATATAGTTAACGCTCCATTATCTGGGATAATGCAAAGGCAGCAATAGCCTCTGACAACTAACACAGCTAGATAGTATCAGTATTTGGGTAGGGGCTGGGAAGCACAGCGCAGAGACACTCTGCAGTCACGTCCAGTTCAGTGAGACTCAGTAGCGAGCCTTTGCAAAGCCCAAGCAATGTAGATCGCTCCTAGATGACCTCTGGCCCTGGAAGCTGTACTGCTTCACCCATACTTCCCTGTGCCGTCTGCCTGAAGCAACTGATGCCCGAGGTATTTCTGCACCAGTGGCACACATAATGCAAAATCCAGCTAAAACGCTCACGTTTTAAATTCGTCTCAATTTATATTTAAAATTGAGCTGGAGTTACTTGATCAAAATAAAGTACTCGAGATTTCAGTTGTCAGAAGGACTTCCTGGTCAAGATCCTGCTTTTCAGGAAATTTGTGGCTAACACGTACATTCACAGCAGCAAGTGATTAAAGTTGCTTACTGCATCTTTTTAATACAAACATAACATGCAAGTGCAGGTGCCACAACTGCCACATACCAAACCAGAGCTGAATAAACAAGGATAATTTACTCTTCGAAGGACGTTATTTTTAAAGTTACACATGGCAAATGAAATCGCAGAAGCTGTAAGAGCTACTTGTAGCAGGTGGTATTATCAGAAAAGCAGCCCACTGATCCACAAGGAAAAAATGCAGTCAGACTACTAAACCTGCATTTGAGAACATCAGCTTCTTCTACAAACACAGATAACTCCTTTTCACTCTGGTTTATTAACCTAGTTTAATTCAATGACCAATTCATTCGAAGTTGAGACAGTATGGGACCTGTTGGGAGTGGAAAATTACCTTTTTCTTCATCACACCTATAAAAGAGGTTGAAAGAGGAGATTATCTGCTATGAAAATAACCCCAGGGGAAAGGATGGTGTATGGCAATCTGCTCAGTTCACGACATTAGAAGTGAGGCACTGTTTGGTTGCATGTAAGACGTATTCTGACCAACTTAATTGAATATATCAAACAAAAGATATCTAGCTTAGCTAAAGAAAAGTTTAGAGCTTTCTGCTTTTCCAACTGAATAAAAAACACAAATAGGAAATTAACAATTTAGGCGGAAACCACAAACATCACTTACTATTTGAATTCTGCTTTTTATTTTAAAATCAGAATAACTGCTGAATAGCTGTACAAATCTAACCTGTTTTACCAAAGATTTTATCAAGTAATGATAAAAATTTTTCCTCCTGAGAAGCTAAATTCATTTAAACAAAGGAGGAATGAAAAAAATTCTGCAGACAGAACATCTGCAGACAGATGGGGTGGAGGTGGCAGGCTGCACTTCCCACACGCACAATTTTTTTTTCCTTTTATTCTGTTCAAATGAATCTCTGTTCCTTCTGTTTTTTTCCCTCTGAACGTCCTCTCCCCTACAGTCATCTTCTCCTCTAGAAAGCTAGACTTCTCCTTTCAGACTCCATCTCATCTTTCATATCCCCTCTTCCTCCAGAGCAGTAGCTTCTCACTTTGCTAACTCCCCACCACCGCCACTACTTCCCAATTACTGCTGCCAATAGAAACAATACACTTTGTTTTTCCCAGCTGACCTTCTTCTCCACATATCAGATTTGTCAGGCCACAGCAGTATCAAAGGGTCTTGCAGGTCATTTCCGATAGAGCAGGAACCACCCTCTATATTCTTAGCCCTATCCTCCTCCTCAGTGAGCACAAATCCAGTTTATAATACATTCACCTATTCACATTATTCTATCTCAGCTATTCAGATTAGCAAACTCTCCATCTAAAGGTACCTGTCCTCTGCATTGATTAAATGCCAAGCCCCATCACCACAGAGGTTCTAGCCAAGATTAGATCTGTACTGGGTACAGTAAATAACAATACATATGTTCCGAAGCGAGTTTCTATATGCTGAAGGTCTGCAAAACCACCGAGAACCCTTGCAGTTCTTGTCTCCCCTTTGATCAAAAAAGTGCTGAGAAGTACCCTACAGTTACATATTCTTTTGTTTGTGTTACCAGTTGAGACAGCACGCATTTCTGACAACACATTAAGCATTATCACATGTGCTAATCCCGCAACAAAAGCTGCATCAAGATTGCACATGAAACAACTGGCATTCGGTGGCGTGTTTGCTTTTTTGCTTTGCGGTGCGTTTTTAAAACTTAAAATAATCATCCCTTATGGCTCTACTGCTCTCAAAAGATAAATCAAAAGGTTTACAAATCAACCTAACCTGGTTTCAAGCTTGAACTCTGCAAGTTTACTTCTGAGCTCATCTCTGGTCATTCTGTTGATATAACCATTGGTTATAGCAATTTCTTTGTAAATGGGATCACTGAAGTCATTCGAACTGGCAGTCGAATTCTTCCCATTAGTTTCTTGATCACTGATCCTACAATGCTGCCTACCCTAGAAGAAAGAGAAATCCGCAGGTCATTTAAGAAGGTCACAACAAGAAGGTAGAGCATTAAAATTTTCACATCATTCTGGCACCAAAACCCAGCTCAGCGTCGCACTGTTTCACTCGTGATCAAACTGAGTGAACTATCCCACAGCCGGGTAAGAAAATCAATACTGAAGCAGACAGAACAAAGGGATACTAACGCACATGTCCGAAGTCATGCCCAAGGGTAGCTCTAACAGACAAAACCTGAAGGCGTGTCCCACTTCCAACAGAAAAAGTTAGCTCTCTGCTCCCAGCCGGCAAAACCCTGACTGGCAGAACCTCAATTAACCAGAATCTACGCGAACATGAGGCACGGGGACAGAGAGATGTCCAGTGCTGCGCAACATGAACAAAAACAAGACTTCAAGGGGAAGAACTAACGGCACTTCGACTCTAAGCGGGCACACTCCCAGCCTCGGCGGGCCAGCACACGGCGGGGCCGGCCTCCCTCGGTTCCCGCCGCCTCCACCACAGCCGCCGGGGCCTGTGGCGCAGACGGAGGGGCCCGTAGCACCGGAGGGGCACCCCCCGGTAACGCGGCCCTCAGCCCGCCCGGGTAGGCCGCGCTAGGCCCCGGCGGGCCGGGGGGGGGAGACCAGGCCTGAGGAGAACCACCATCGCGGCGGCCTCTGCGCATGCCCGGCGCGGCCAGCACCGCCCGCCCTGCTCCGGCGGGGCCGCCCGGCGCCTCCCGCCGCCCCAACGCAACTCACCGGCGGGCAGACGGTGGGGTCGGACGGCGCCGACGCCTTCCCCGGGGCGGCCTGCGGGCGGTTCTCCTTCTGCTCCTCCATGGTCGGCGGGGACGGCGGCCCGTCGCGGGGCGGGGAGAGCGCGGAGACCGCCCCTGGGCGGTGAGGGCGGCCCCGCCGTGGCCGTTGCCGCCGCCACCTCAGCCCTCGGCACGGCGCTTCCCGAGACCCGAGCAGCGCCTCGGCGCCGGCTCCCGCCTTCCCCGCCCGGCCTCATGAATTGTGCCCGGCCTGCCTGTCCCGGCTGGGCCTCCTGAGCTTCTGCGGAGCAGCCTCCTGGGCCAGAGGGGTCACGGCGGCCCCCTGGGAGCTCAGGCCCGCGCTATGGGAAAAACCTACTGGACAGACACCTTTTTCTTTTGACGCCTCCACGTTCCTCTCCTCACGAGGCTGACTTTGCGCAGGGCATCCTAAATACGGACCTGGGGCACTCGCATCCTGGCTACCGGAGCGATTCGGCTGGCTCCCGTCCCCTCCCTGCCCAGGGAAGGTGCCTTGGGTGCTCATCCTCAAATCCCTTAATCCGCAGTCGACGAGTGGGGTGGGTGGACGGCATGAGACGCGTGTGAACCCTCTGGGTCTTCTCGGCCGGGAGGTGAAGGCAAAGGGAGGAGGCCTCTCCATCCATCATGGGTCAGTTAACTTTTCCACTGGTGCTTCCCACAGCCCTGGAGCGCGGTCCAGGCACATCCTCGGAGCTTTCCCTCCTGTCCCTCAGTGATAGAGACCAATATACACGTGGCACCCACCTGACTGATGCAACCACCCCGACACCGCCACATCTGCCAACCCCTAAACACCCTGGCATCTTCTCATCTGCCCTGTGGTGGCTGGGGCCCAGCCACCCACCCTCAAGTCTCGCCTGCTGCCTCACTCCAGCGTCTCGTTGCAGATGCTGCCATCCTTCCCCTTACACCTGCTGCGCAGCATCACTGTGTTTGGTGGGGTTGCCACAGAGGCCTGTCTTGTCTTTTCCTCTAGATGAGAGCGGTGATGGAAGTGGGGCGAGGCACAGCTGCTCAGAACTGTGCAGGAGGGGACTCGCTCCCTACTTTTAATTCACCCTCCTGGCACTGCCACTAAAACCCATGTTGGCAAGCAGAGGGGGGTCTGTCTAACCTCCCTCACCTCTGAACAATGTGGCACTTGAGCAGGCTTCGCAGTGAACCAAGCTTTACAATGAAAGCAAACAACACGGTACCAATGCGAACCACTGAGCTGGCCTCAAAAATCACCCTAAAGGCAGTAGGGAAAAAGCTGCTCCCCAGAAATTACCTGCCATGGTGGAGTGGGCATGCACAGATGTTAATCCAAGTAAGGGGCTCCACGCTCAGATTCACTCAGTGCCAAATCTCTTGATGATTTTGCGAGTCATTTGCTAACAGCTCCTAAAAAAGCTCCTAAAAGCTCTGGCTCCTGTATTCAGAAAACCCCAGATCTACAATCAGGCGCAGACCATTCCAGAGGGAGGACCCAAGGAGGCACTGGAAGAGGAGAAACAAATCAAACAGCCAGGCCTCTCCTTGAGATCGAGATCACTTTTATTTTCAGTTGTTTTGGCGAGGATGTGTAGGCAAGTGTGGGTGTGGTGCGTGTACGTCTGGGCATGCATGTGTGTGTGCGCAGAGTCCTGCCCAGTGATGTAGATTATATGAATACCTGCAATTACAGTCCATGAACTGAGCCAAGGAGCGCGTGATGAGTGCTACACTGAGGCCCACTTGCTTGCCTCTTCTTGTGCTTACTGCAGTGCAGCATCTCCACCTCCCCATACTGCTGTTCCAAGGATGCCAGCCCAACATCCCACCCAAAGGACGCGGGAGGAGCTGAGCTCCGGGATCTGGCTCTGCAGGAGTGAGCCGGTGGGTTTTCACCTCACTTAGTGAGCTCCTAAATACCCCTTTAACACAGCTACATCCGCCTTCCCAGTGAGGAACCCCTACTGTTCTGACAAACTTTAACTACCTCAGAGGTGCAAAGGGGAAGAGAACAGGGCCCCACGTAAGCTCCGGTGCTACAGCACGGCCAAGCGCATCTTAGGTTCCTGGGAAAGCAGCACCCAAATACACTATTGAGTTTACACAGCCACTGTGGAACTGTAGCGTAGGGGATGCTGCAAGGGAGACGACCCGTGCTTCTGCAGCCCCCAGTCTCTTACATCTGATCTGAGAGACCACAAGGCAGGTTAAATCCCAATCTGATCTCTATTTCTGTTTAACTTTAAAGCTGAATCCCCCAAGCTCAGAGCAGAGACAGAATGCAGAAAAACCAGCATTGCCACGAAAGGAGACTAGTCAAACACATCCTGGACTCGTGGCAGGTTGGAAACAATCCAATTTCTCTGACCTTTTTGCCTTTAGCACAGTTAAAGCAGAGGTGTCCCATCATCCAGGACCCTCTGCAGTTGCCAGAGGCCTCCAAGTACCTCTGCAAGCCCCAAGGTGAGCTAGATGTGTAGCATCACCCTTCGGGCTCCCTCTCACTCTACCTCAACAGACTTGTGTGCTGCTTAGGGACATGCAGTTTCTCACATTATGCAGACCCAGCAGAAGGCAAAGCTGCTCTCCTGAGAGTTTCACTTGGACGGATGCAGGTTTCAACCCCAGGTTGTGCTTCAGAGCATAACACAAGGTACTCCAGGACATGTTGCAGCTGCTGAAAGTCCTGCAGTGCAAAGCAACTTGCCAGTTCTGCTTCCAAACCTGTCTGCACCAGTTTCAGTAGGAAATCAACTGGTCAACAAGCAAGGGGTCTGCAAACCAGTAAGCAAAACCAGTGCAGTCCTCTCGAGTGAAGTAGGCATCTAGTACCAGGAGACTGTCCTCCTGTTCCAAAGGGGTTAAATTCACTGTCAGCTCCACGGGGAGACAACTGATGCCCCAGTCCTTTCTGCCCTCTTCATAATACACTTTCAGTAAAGGCCGCAGGGTGCTCCACAGAGGCCTTCGTCATTTCTATCAGTTCAGTAACTCTCTGGGCAGGGACAAGCACAGGAATATAATACATGCTCTGAACTCAGGTATCTCTGCTTCTAGGGCACTGCCTTCAAGCCCTCTTTCCTTGTGGCTGGATTCATGAAAAATGACAGATCCTTCAAAAATACGGGGCCCTCATCCCTGGGTCTCAGGGATGTTAAATGGGGTCTAAGAGGCAGGAGCTCAGCAAAGGGACACTGTGTGCAGAGGATTCCAGGATGCATCCTTAAAAGAGAGCGACAGCAAAATCAAAAGGACTATCAGCCACTTGGCTTGGTTCTCCTGCACAGATCTCCCACCTGGCAGCTGCAAAGGGGAGACATTTTTGAACTGCATAGAAAATTAAATGGCTTTTGCATATTAAAAAAATACAGATGAAAACACAGTTACACCAGTTACTAAACAGTGGGCGGATGAGCGATCACCATTTCATATTACATAGACCCAACTAGACTGATCTCCATACTGCCACTCTCCTGGCATTACAGCTTCAGTGCACACAGTGGACTGAGTGCCTGCAAAGGCCAGGTAACGCCACGCTCCTGCTGAAGTGGCATGCTGCAGCAGGAGGGCTGCGGTCCCAAGGAGCAGGCTGTAAGATGTCTGCTCTGTCCTCTCACTCCTCCAATGCTCACGCGTCCCAGACCAGATGGGCGCACTGGGAAACAGGCCTCCGGCTGGAAAAGGATTCCAGTTTGTGGTTTCTTTACAATGTGGTTTCCACGCAACGTCACAGCAACAAATCGCTAGTTTCTTCCTATAGAGAACGGAAAGAAAGAGGTGAGTAGCAGTGAAGAGAGGAGGAGGAGGTTGCCCAGCATGGAAGGTGACGGTAGGGAATGCTCTAACATAAGTTCTGACTGTACCAGGGCCCTTCACGTCTCATGGGCAGCAAGACTTAGGACAAGGGAGTTTCCCAGCACTATTCCTGACATCGTTCAAAGATCTCACCTCCCTTCCACTCCCTCCAGCCGCCACAGGCAATTTCTAGTCCCCAATTTTTCTACAGTGATACAGAAGCACAATCAATTAAAGCTTCTCATTGACAAAAGAAAGGTTCAAATGCCCACTGCCAGAGGTAGTAGGTCAACACACAAAATCTGAGCCCAAGCTCTCCCCCCAGGTGGAATGATATCCTGAAGAGATGCAAAGCTGACTGAGCTGCCAGCTTCTGTTTGGCAGCTCTCCCCCCTGAAGTGAGTCACAATGGCTTGATTTCTTCCACCTGGCCTCTGCAATCTCTCACTAGAATGGGTTCTGCCCTGCATTTCCCAATGTTAAGTTCCTGCCAATGGGGATATTTGCAGCCCTGCACACAAGGCTGGAATGCGAAGGACCAGAAGCCAGGGGAATGTCACCCGTGCAACAGCAGCAGGTCCCAGCAGGATGCATGTCCTTGTCTTGCACTGGTTGCAGGCCTGGCCAGCCTGCATCCTGGGTGGGACTACCTGCTCATCAGTATCACCCATCCCAGGTCTGCCATCACAGCCTGAAGGGTTAAGAGCTGTACATTAACACAAGCATTTTAAGTCCCTCATCTCTCAGACCTCCACCATCATCTGATGAAGGGATCCTGGCTCTGGAAATGCCTGCCTCCTATTTGATTTACACTAAATCAAATATTTGCATGGAGCAGGACTCATACAGCCCAGTTATCAGGGCTCAGCTGTAGGGCACAAACTGACAGCAACATCTCAGAAGTCCTCAAAAACACCTAGTCAGGAGAGAAACCAGCACTGTGGTGCCAGTGCTCAGCCTGCCCTTTCCCATGTTTGGCCCAGGGAGAATGGCTGCTCACGAAGCACGGCTGCCAGGGTTAGCCCAAGGGGATCAGGACCAGTTTGTACAACACAGCCACACACTGCTTCACTAGATCTCTGCACAAAGATGCCTGCGTATCTTTGCTAGGAGGAGGACCCAGATCTAGATTTCTACTGCTTTAGTGGGCAGAATGCATGGAGAGCACTGCAATGGCAACTCCAGAGCATCCAGACATGGCAGACCATGAGCTGCTGGGGGCTAGTGGTAAGGAAGAAATGGCAGGTGCTGGGGGCACGCTGACTGCCCTTCTTCCATCCCTGTGTGATTACAATACATCCTTACCACTTCATGGCACAGTGTATGTGAATGCACAAGGCAGGAAACATTTCCCAGCCTGCTTCTCTTCCTGCTCTGCGGTCACCGCCCAAGCCTGCTGTGTGGGACACAGCCAAGTGTTTTGCAGTGGAGCAATTTTAACGGCTTCACAGCATCAACCCCCTACCCGACAAAGTCTTGGCCAACTGCCACAAAACTCACTTGTCCAGGAACAAATCCAGGGAATCCCGCTACAGCTCATTTCAAGAGACTTTCCTCCAAGCAGGTCTGAATTAAATGGTACCAAGAACATTTTTACATTCATCATGAGATCCAAATGGGTTTTCAACACACGATCAATGGGTCCACAGAATCCTATCCCCAGTGCTTTCCCTCTGGCCAGCGGCCCTGCCATCTGCAGCAATCGTTTTGCTTCATGCCTCGTTGTCATCCCCGACCTCCAGGTGACTGCGTCCACTCCAGCCATGAGGCCCCCACCTGGGAGCTGCCCCCGCCCCACAGCATTTCAGAGTCCAAAGTCCCATCGATCCCCGTCAGCATGCAACTCCACAACTGGAGAGATGGGAGCACTGCAGAGCATCAGCCATGTTCTGCCCGGTGGAAAACCTTTGGCACCAGCACTGACGATTTATCTGGAGAAGGAAAGGATAAAGAAAAAGTAATGTAGCACGAGCAGCAGGGTTCATAGTGGTTGTGATGAACAACCTAACATGCCCAATTTTCACTAGGCTTCTAAATAGGGAGGATGAGGTCTTTAAAAGTAACACAGGCCTTTTTTGAGAACACAAGTTTCCTGCCAGCAGAGTGACTGTGAAACTGGGACACAGTTGTTAGATGTTGTGAAAGGCAGGCTGCAGGACAGGGGGACAAGTGCACAGGCATAGCATGACAGCACAGTACAATGAAACTTGCAACCTGAGGTTAGAAATGTGCTGTGCTAAGTACGCACAAAGAAGGACCAAATGAATAGACAGTGGTGACCTGCGGCTCAGCATCAGGGCAGCTACCTTGTTTCCTGCACCAGGTGGGCACTTCAACTCCACCTTCATACGCAGCTCAACAGCCACTCATTACCGAAGCTATTCTCCAGCAGGATGAGTGTATTTTGGGGTGGGAGGGTACTGAACAGAGAGAGAACAACATCCAGAACTATTCCAGATTCTGAAGTGAAAGTAATAGGCATTCACATGCAGCACAGCAGCAGCCACCAGCAAGATACTCAGATCGCTCCTCTAAGCTCCCTGCCAAATTCCCTTGCGCCACTCCAAGGAGAGGAGGCCATGGCTGCATTTCTGTTCTGCAAGAAAACCTATGCATCAAAAAGCCAAGGCACTGGGTGTTTTTATGAGTGTTTTTCCATGTTTGTCTCCACCACATCACAGCTCTGTTTTCCAAGCACATTCCCACTCTGTGGAGTGAAGGACACGTAAGCTATTGATACACAGGAGGGCCGGGCTCCTGCCTCCCTTCGTGAGGGACCTCACCAAATTGGAGGAGTGGGCCAACAACAGTGCTGTGAAATAACAGTGCTGTGAAATTCAACAAGGGCAAGTGCATAGCCCTATATCTAGAACAGGACAACGCCATGTACGACCATAGCCTGGGGTCCAGCCGGCTTAGGATCTGGTGGAGAACACACGTTGAACATAAGCCCACAGTGCATCTTTGCGGCAATGAAAGCCAGGCTGTAATAAGGAAGACTCAGACAGGACAGAAGGAAAACAGTTCTGCCTCAGGAGGGCAGTGTTAAGTCTAGAGTCCAGAGAGGTGGTGGCACCTCCATCCTTGGCAGTCATCAGCCCTGACCTATGTAAGGTCCCAAGCAACCACACCTAGCTGTGAGGGTGGCCCTGCTTGGAGCAGGGGGTGGACAGAGACCTCTTGAGGTCCTGCCCTACCTAAACCTGCCTATGATTGTATTATCTCCTAATTCGTCCTGCCCACTATGTGTCTTGCATCTGTCCAACACAACTCAGGGAACACCTCAACCCATTTTACTGTACCTCTGATCCTTTGAGTAGGCTATCTATATCCACAAATAATTAGAACAGTCCCCAAGGTGTGGGGCTGCTACCTTCCAGAAAAAATACTTAAGTGAAGGTGTGTTTTACGTAGGCTTTATGGTGTTTACTGACAGGGGAATGAATGGGGGTCTGCTTTCAGGTCTCACTTGGAACAAGGGCTGATCACAGTAGGAGTTGGGGGGTAAACCAAGGCAACATTAACTCGCTCGCTGCCGTTCTTGGGACAGATGATCTCCGTCAGTCCCTCTGGTCTCGGCTGACTCAGCAGTTCTCCTGTAAATAAGGAAAACAATGAAACCACTTAAGCATCGGCAAGGCAGTTTTGGCAGTTTTTGCTTTTAGCATGCCCTTCCCCTCCCCCCTCACCAAGTAAACATCCATGATGGATGCAAGCGAATACTGTAGGAGGGCTTACTGGTCCTGCAACCCAAGCAGGTCTCATCTGCGTAACCATGGTGAATGTCCTGGTGATTACAGCTTGGAGACATGCTGCTGCACACAAACGTAACATCTGCCATCTTTCCTGTCTTTGCTTTGAATCACTGCACACAGACTTGCGAGCTCCTTAGGGATTCAGAGCATCTAGATGGAGCCTAATGAGATGGAGGTTTTAGGAGTAGGTGTTTTAATTAGGCTTTGGGGGCAGATGGGATCCAGAAGTTTACCTTCAGTCTCCACGAAGGGGAAGAAGCTGGCCTGTAGCATCAGCAGAAAATTGGTAGGCAGATAGAGAAAGCTATAGATACAAACCTTATTATTCACACCTGCATACCACAGCCATCCACGCCCACAAAGCTACCCAAAAAGCAGCTGTCTTTCAGTTCACGCAGAAGGATGCTACAAAGACCCTGCCAAGACCACCTTCTTTGGTATGAACCAGAAAGAAGATGGCTTGAAAGCAGTGCTACAGACATGATTTTTGCATCACTTCAGTATTTCTCCTCTAAGAAATTCCAGGGAGGACCTCAAACCAGCCACAGACAAGTGTGCTTGACCTTTTCTGAACCCATGTTACCTCCCGTTCTGTCCCTGAGAAACCCTGCCCATTGCAGCTGTCCAGCTGTTGCTCCAGTACTGCAACTTCTGAGCTGGAGCTACCTGGGAGCTGGAGAGACCCTGCTGTTCTGCAATAGCTGGCCAGCTGCAGGCTGCCTCTCTCAGATGCCAGAACAATATTTAGAAGCAGGTAAAAATACTCAAGAGGATTCCCTAACGGCCCTCTCCCTGGGTGCACTTGCCACAGCTGCCGTGGGACTGCTGCTGCGTCCCGTCAGGGCTCTGGACCACGCTATACTCTGCTGAGCATGCAGATCCCAGCTCCCAGCCGTCAGCTCTTCCCTAATGGAGGCAATACCAGCTCTGTATTGAGTCAGTAGCAGCGGGGGGCTCTCACATCACACGGTATCTATCCCTCTGCTAAATGAGTTGTGTCAGCTCTGCTATTCAAGTGCCAAGTTGGCAGCTCCCCACCACTGGCACCCTCGCAGCATGTAGTCCAGGGCAAGACGCAGGTCAGCACAGTGAGAGGGGAAAGCCAGGTGCTGCGATGTGCCCAGCTCCGAGGAACACTTCCCCAGCAGCTTGCTCAGAGCAACTCAAGTTTCCTCTTGGCTCCACTCCACACATGACTGGCCCCAGCCAGGCAGATTCCCCGGCCATTAACATGCCATCTCCTCGGCGTGGTCCAGCCACAGCTTAGACACCCAGGAGCACCAGAAGCACCTCTTGATACCAGTCTGGCAGGTAGGGTCTGCTCTCAAAGGCAATATGGGATGGGAGCATCCACGCCCAGCAAGGGCTCAATTCTTCTACTGAGTGTGCCCACACCAGTGCCGAACAGCCCTACCCCAGGCAGAGGCACCGGGCCACAACTGGCTTGTGCCAGCTAGACCAGTGACTTTCTTTACAGAGGCAGGCCAGCTGCAAGCAGGCTACAGTCACAGGTCTGCACAAAATTTCTGTACTCGTCAATCAAGCAGCCACCGTGAGCTGTCCCCACTTCCACTAAAACACTCAAGACAGATGATCCTTGGTCTCCTCTGTTTTGAAATGCACCTGCAACAAATTCCTCTGCTGTTAAACAAAGAACATCAGAAAAATGTCTCCCTGTGTCTAGCTGCGATTGCCAGGCACCCCAGGAAAACCAGAAAAGAAATCACACTTAGAAGAAGTACTGCCCAGCCTGTGCAGCAATGGCACAACAGTCAGCCCCATCACGCATGAAGCCCCCCAAATGCTGCTTCCCTCCTCTCCTCCTCACACTGTTTCTCTTCTCACTTTGTGAAAAATCAGATTTAAAACCTCTTGGTTTTTCCTAAGCAAGAACACATAATTTGGTACCATGAAAAGCAGAGAGGGGGGCCTGGCAGGGAACACACACACACACAGAGTTCCCCTTGAGAGAGACCCCACCTCTGGGGCCAGTAATTCCAGTTTGCCCCCATGGTCCGCAATCTGAATTTACATTTGGTTTGAATATCTACCCTTGTCTCACACCCACACTCAAACCTGAAGCGGCAGAGCAGCTTTTAAGCCTTGCAGACATGTCTCCCAAAACAGCAGAATCGTGATGGTATTTGCAATTCAAAGTTAAATCTACAAGGCAGCGTCCTCAATTACGTGAGCTGTCGCACACCGAAAGCAGCATTGCATCCCATCAAGCACGTACGCCACAGGGCTCTGCGTCCCAGTGATTCCCAGGTCTCCAACCCCAGGTTGACTTCCAAACTGCATTATTGCTAACAGTACTGAAAACACCAGCTCTGAAAGATGAGTCATAAAATCAGTACACCATTATGTGCTTTAAAGACAGGGCTAATATCCATTAGATCTTAAACCAGAGGAGCGCAATAAGACTGGTCTGCCTGCTTGAGCCTTCATTCCCATTTCCATTTCCGCACTACAGGAATCCCAAGATGGAGATTTCTCAGGCAGAGGAGATCGCTGCAGGGTAAAACAGATGCCTCATTTGCAGGCAAACCCCCTCCCACAGCTCTTCGGCCAACCCTCCTTTTCTTTACCTTCCCCTCTAGGTTGCCTCTGGGATAAAGCTCACCTCACTCTGTCCCCAGCCCCATCCACACCTTCTCCAGCCCCACTCCCATGTCCTGCTGACAAACACACTGCTCCCCAGAAGACAACTTTCTCAGTTACTCCATGAGATACGTCACACACCACGCGGGCAGAAGGTCACCTTCCTATTCCTCCCCCTCCCAGCTACGGGATGTCCCACTGCCTTCCCACCACAGCGTTCTCGTCCCCTTGTTTTTGCAAACTGCTGATCTTTGCTGCAGAAACTCATCGCAGCACTAAACCTGGCATAACTATCTAAATCATGCTTTACATCACTGCTAAATAAAAGCCAGCGCAAATCCCATTGCAATATGCCATCTTCAGAGCTCAAACTAGCATTGAGACACTGCTTGGGTGCAACTCTCCAGTCCCAGAATCTCTTGGAGGTTCAGAAACCTCACGTTTCTATTCAGAAATTATTCAAGCTGCAGGAGATTAGAAATAAATGTCTTCAGGGCTGCGGCAAGGTGGGAAAGAAGAGATCAAACAAAGTACTGCACTAATACAAAAGAAGCGAAGTGCCTGGTATGTGGTGGTGTTTGCTTCGTTTAACTGTGAAGTTTAAATGCAGCTAGAGCAGCCCATGTCTGCAGCACTTGTTCTGCCCCTGTGTACAGACTAGCCAGTCTGTATTTTGATTGCACATTCCTTTATGAGCATGTCACAAATTTTACTGGAAACCTCAGTTCTGCTGCCCCCTCTGAAAGGTTGCCCTGCAATAGCACACACACAAACCACAAAGCTTATCCTAGTCTCGACGCAGCCTTGGTTTTAATATTAACTTCCACAGAAGCCACTAAGGTTTTAACCAAAACTCCAACTACTTTGTCTTAAGGTTAAAGACTAACACAATTGAGTTTTTGAAGAAAAATCCCATCTTCCAGGAGATAAATCTGCATCACTAAGGTTATTCAGCAGATTTAGGAGTATGAGCCCTATTTGCAAAGGCACTTTAATGCTGGGTACTTGCTGACCAAAGCTTGATTTTTAGATGCATTTAAGTCCCAGTTCAGTTGACAGAGTCACCCACCAACCCTGGTTAAAAGCACCTGCAAGTAGACAACACATGCTTTAGAAGATGCTCCTTTGCTGCCTCCCCATTTACAATGGCACAAATGGTGCGGAGGAGTTGCATCTGTCCCATGGCCATCCTCCTGGCATTTTGGCACAGAAACAGGTCTCCACAACTGGGTAAAATGCACCGTACAGCAAGCTAAGGCTGGGATATAAACCTAGACCCTGTTGTGAAACTACCATGGTTGGTTTTGGCCGCAGCATAAGCTGGTTTGTAAACTCCCCTGGGCGGATGGGCTGAGCAAGTCATGGTGCCCGCACTGTTTAAAAGAAACCTGCTACACGTGGGCGGTCACAGGCAAAGATAGGAACAAATCTTCAGCCGTGCCCAAAGCTCTACCAGAAGGGCCTGCTTCCTCTCAGCATTAGCCAGCTCACCCGAAGCAGGTATTTTTATGTCAGCAAGATGTTCTTTGCTGCCACTGTTTTATCCCAGATCAGACAGAGGCACAGCCAACTTTGAGCTGCTCGTGCTGGGTTCCCAGGCCAGGCCAGCGCCTGCAGCCCGCGAGGATAACTGCATGTGCCAGACAGAGCTCAACCGTGTATCACCACTCAGTGTGCGAGGAAGACATTTCTACTGCCATATATGCCCAGGAACACAGAAAAGCATGTCAAGTACAGAGGTGGGTACATTATTCCTTCTGTCCTTGATTTACTGTGATTTGGGGAGGGATGCCTCCCTAGGATACCATGGCAGGAATCAGACCCATGCGTGCTGCAAAGCACACTTCACTGGACTTCAGGAAATACCCGTGAAATGCCAGATACCCATGACCAATCAGAGAGTTAGGAGGGAGGCTGACAGCAAGAAAAGTGAGTACTTGCAGGAGCGTTCAGTTACTCCATGCTGGCAGCCAGACAAGGCCAGCTGTAAGCCTACTTGGCTGCCTAACAGAGAGAAGGGTTTTGCACGCAAGGAGGAAAATCCCACTCGGGCCATTTGCCTTCACACAGTTCCCACTGCCACGGCTGTGCTAAGTGGCACAAGGTTTCTTGTTCACGTGTCAACAATCTGCAGCAAGGGCACAGGGGTAAGAGACTCCGCTCCGGCCTGCCGTGCCACCTCCTCTCTCTCAGAGCTCCCAGGAGAACACATTTGCGCAGTATCACCCTGATGGTGTTTCTCATTTTCATGCCGTCATTCCTGCTGTCAGGATCTGGGCTCTGTTGGGACAATCAGCAAGCAGTGGATGAGCAGGACCCTGGCCCTCGCTCTGTGGTGCTGCTTCTCCCTCTTCGGTCTGCTTGGGACGTTGAGGCCCATGCTTCATGACAGGAGCACGAGACAGCCAAAACCAAGCTGTTCCTACAACCTGCCCTGCCTCAGCATGGACCCACTCACTCCACCCCATGCCCCAGAGCTGCTCTAACCACATACTCGCTGCTTTTTGCAGCCCCACTGCTCATTTGCTCTCCTACCCCAAATCCCTTCTCACTCTTCCTCCTTGCTGAAGGCCTTCAGACACCAACCACTGCAAGTGGGGTTGGCAGGAGACAGACTTTACATCTCAGCCTCAACTGCTTCTCTGTCAAGCCTCCTTTGACTAAACCTTGCTCGTGACATCTCTCAGCACAGCACCCAGCAGTCGTGCCTTCAGAAAAGCAGAAAATAGAACACTTCAACACTGCCTGCGTACCAAAAGCATGTGTCCCATGCTCGGTTTCTAACAACAGTCGGAAAGCAGGGCTTGCAAGAGAGCTCTAGGTCCCAGGACACCCCTCTGCTTCGCATGTAGTCCTACTCCCTTTCATCCATACAACTGCAAAGAGATTGGGGTTGGAGAAGCTATGGCTTCTCTGCCTGGCTGTTAGTTGTTTTGAGGTTCAACAGCTGGAGCACTTACACAATTAGATCAAACCTGTCACAGAGGCAGGATGAGCTGAATAGACACGTACACAGATTTCCCCCTCTGCAGCAAGCACAGGCAACACCCTCACACACTGCAACTTTGCAGCCAGCTCTACAGTAGATGAGAAATCTGCCAGAAGTCTTGGCAGAACAAGAGGGAAGGAGATGGTGTCTCACACCAAGCCTGTTTCTACTCCACGCCATTTAAATCTTGTCTTCACCACTCTCTGCTTGGATGAAATGAATGAGTTGCTTCCTGCAAATGTTGCTGTGCATGACATACAAGCTTATTCTCAAGCACTGTGCACAGAAAATACTGCTCTATATTGGTATGAATTTTTAATATGCTCCTCACAGCACTGCCTGCAAGTCACGCACAAAAACATTCCCCAGAAAGTTAGAACTCTGCACTCTCCTTGATTTATTTCTAGAGTCCTGAGTGACCTTATCTACCTGGCCTGCTTGGAGCAGAGGGTTGGATTGGGACCTCTAAGTTAGGACTTCATTTTCTTCTCATGGAGGCTATTCTCCTGGCTGCAAATGTAACAAAAATAAAGAAGCTGAAAGCAGAGACACCACAAAAGGGAGCAAAGCAAGGTGAAATCCACATTATGAACAGAAGTTTCATGCGCCTCACATTGCAGTCCTGGTTAAAGGAGCTTAAAACTAGCAAACAAAACCAACAACAACCCCAGCCTGTGAAAGTGCCGTGGGAGAGACCACTGTGGAAAAAAAGGAACAGAAAACTCTTTTTGGTGAGCTCCAATCACAACAGTAGGCTGGTGAGCAGAGCCATCCACCAGGTACCACATGAGCACAGGAACAAATCAGCCTGGGATTAAATATAGTTAAAAAAGAAAGGCAAGGCTTGAAAACAAAAAGCAAAGCTTGCTCTGGAAATGCAGAGTGGGAAAGGCAGCCAGTTGCAAGGCAAAGGACCAACCTGCAGAGATGAGTCTCCAAGACCAGAAGCTGAGAGCACAGAGAAAGGATGTGGAGAGCAAGAGGCTCAGAGCTTTCCAAAATATGCAAAAGGAACTGATGGCAATTTGCCATTTCTCCTTTGAAGGGTTCAAGACCAAAAATGTCAGCATGACACCTTTCTTGAACACAAGAGTAGTCTCCTGTGGGTGCTCAGCTCCACTCCAGAGCATCACAACTGCCAGAGGGACAGGCTCAGCCTTGGGGCTGCTGCCTGACCCAAGCACCAGATTGCTTTCCAGCCCTTGCATTCACAGCACCAGCTGCCTCTCGAGCCAGCACCTCATCTCTAGGCCTCACAGCTCTGGCTGTGGACATATATATGGCTCACCTTGAATATTTCCCCCAGCTGGCTGCACAGGAAAATGTTTTCCCAAGGCTCTTAATTCATGACAGATGACAGAAACATGAAACAACCTCCACGGCGGATCTCTGGAAACAGGCAGTAGTGCTTTTCAGCTTGGAGCTGACTGGTCTAGGCGAGCTTCAGGACCTAGAGCTGCAGTTCCCCAGACCAGGAACCCCAAACCAGCTGCAGAAGCTGTGCTCTGCTCAGCTCAAGCCCGAGCAGGTTTCCCACCGCAGCTGAGATCACCCTGCCCTTCACCTCCTACCCAAGGAGCCACCAGGCTAATCAACCTGGAGGGAAGCCAGGGACAGTGCCAAAGGGTAAGGTGCTCTGCAAGGCCTGCCCAAGAGACACAGGGAGATAGATGCTGTACCTGGCAACTGCGACCTCCAATTTTAGCCACTCGGGGAAGGGGAGAGGTCATAGGAACACCAGCTAGAGACTGGAAGGCTCAAGGGGGTTAAACACCCTCCTCCCTCCCCAAGTCATGACAGCAGTCAGCTAGCTCTTAACCCCTTGCTGTCACAGCAGAAGAGGACACTGACACACCTCAGCAGTTGCAAAAGCTCTGGGCAAGCCTTTGGCACCGGAATGAGCATAATTCTGGGTGGAGAACTTGAGTGGAAAGCGTTCTGGATGCTCGACTCAGCAGCTACAGGAGGGTAATTATTCAAAATGCCAATTTACACCTCATCCACTAACTTCCCCAACATGAGTTATTTGAGATCATCCCTTACCAGTGTGGCACTACAAGGTTTCCAAATATAAAACTTGGAAAACTCTATGTTTGTCCCAAAACATTAGTTAATTATCTTTCTCTCAGGCACACAGAAGTTAATTATAGTTAGAACTGGAATTCAATTAAAAGCAAAACAAAAACCCCACACATTCCCCAAACCACACAATTTGGTATTTCCTATCTCCATACTCACAAACCAGAATGGAGACAGCAGTAGGAAATCATCAAAACAGCTCCATCAAAATAACTTCAGGAGCAGTCATGAAGGTTTCTGCCCTTCTGTCTCCTTCTGACATAAGCAGCTCAGAGCAATAAAGGATGGTTAACTTATTCCTAAGCCAGTGTGGGTAACTCATCTACCACCAGTGTGGCTACACAATGCATGCAACGTCTCTTTCCGCAACTGATGAAATACTGAGCGCAGAGAGCTTTTATGCCAAGTAACAATGACAACTCAGCAAGAAGCCTGCCACGAGGAGAGAAGGCTGTGACTTTTGACACCACCACCCCCTCCAAAAAGATGGGGTGAGGCGGGGTGTGAACATGATGCCGTTTCTCCTCTGTCCCGTCAAATTCAATCTATTTCAAACAGTATTTCAGCATGAGTGGCCTCTCTTGTCCAGCTTCATCTCTACCTGTTCTGCTGCGCACTCCATCCTTCTTCTCCCTGTGCAACAGGGAAGGTGGGAGCAAGCCACCTCCACCTGTGAGTGACCACAGCAGGCACTGAAGAAAGTAAGTGGCCAAAGAGGGCAAGTAAACAGCACAGTATAAAGGCAGGAAAATGAAAGGGGACACTGGGCAAAAGTTGAAATAGAAAACAAAGCATCCTCCAAATTGCTGAATATTTTGCTGCCCTTCTAATATCTAAAAAGCTCCTTGAATTGGCAGGTTGCAACACAGCACTTTCAGATGACTGCTATACAAAGCCATGAAAAATTGATTTGCTTCATTAACATTTTAGAACCTTATTAGCTGCAACGAAATTGACTGTCAAGGCATTTTAAGGGAGAGTCATGGTGTAATGAGCTCAGTGCGAATTATCCTCATCCCAGAATAGAAACAGGCCTGTCACTGAGTAACCAAGCCCAGAATCTACCTTTTGGTTATTTTTAATTCCACCCCTTCAGCCGTATCTGCCATGAGCATTTTCTCATTCTGCCAAGGCAAGGCACCAGCTGGAGAAAAAGCTGCAGCCAGCCCCGACCTGTCTGCTCTCCGGCAGTAACAGCAAGGCTCGACTGCCTGCAGAGCATCCACCTGAATGCTAGACACCACCAGCTGCAGCCAGTCCAACACAGCAACAATTCCCACCAGCCATAAGCCCACCTTTCCAAACAGCAATTCCAAAGCTATTATACCCTCATCACAGAGAAGATGCTGAGCTTTCTTTCATCCCGATGATTAGCATGCTGCAGGTCCCGCTATAGGAAAAAAAAAAAGTTTAAGAGTTCTCAAAGCCATTACTATGATAGAGTTAACAGGCAGGGTTCACTGTAGTCTGCAGGGATCCACCAGCACTGGTCAGCATCCTGCTAGCTCTGGCTCTTTGCGTTTGGGCCACAACGCGTTAATAGCTGGCCACCTGAAAAGCCAGCCCCTGGAGGGGGGCTTACAAGACTCAGTCTCATGGACTTCCAGCCTTATGCAACAGATGAGGCAGGACCAAGTCTCAGCCTGCCCCTCTGCTAAATTTAGAGAATTAGGCAAGCCTGCAAGTCATTTTCCTCACAATAGTTTGGCTACAGTATTGCACTCAGAACTGGCTGATCGTTTTTCTGACTGCTCCAACGCAAGAACTAGGAAGCCCCAACGCAGGGACTGCAAGGTGCACTTGAAGAAAACCAAAGGAAGCGGTCCAGCACCCGACACAGCCTGCAGAACTCCCTGCGGCAACAGGCTGTAGATTCAAGCTCACAAGGGTTCGTGAAGAGACTGGACCAGTAACTGGCAAAGTGTCTTTAAGTATTACTACAGACAAATCCCTGTGCTGAAGATAGACAAAGGCTGGGAAAGCACTTGGGATGAGTTTTTTCTCCCAGCTGGCTTGCTCCTTACCCACAAGATGTCCACACATGCCACGACTAAAGGTAGGGTCCTGGCTATGCAGCCCCTCTTCTGCAAATTCGGCGAAGTCCAGCTGGGGAGCGAAAGACCTGCAGCTCCACTTGTAGTAGCCTTTTACATTGTGCCACAGCAACCTTAATTTTATTTCATTTTTAATTTACCTGCCTTTCGCCAGCCAAGAAAAAGAAGAACAAACCAAAACACGTGCAAGACATGCGTGTGCATGTGCTGCCCAACAGTTTTCCCTTAAATAAACTCCTTCCTGGGTAAAAGTAACTTGGCTCCATGAGTTGCTGTTGCCTTAGGGTCATTCCAAGGCTTCAGTGTGTTCTGTAAACTGAACGGGAGGGAGCTGCATTTTCAAACCTGCATAGTAAGTATTCTCTTCCAGATCATTAAAGGCGAGATACATATGCAATGCTCCTCTGTAAAGCTATTTTGGTCACTCTAAAACCCTCGCTGCTCAGAAGGACAACCACAGAGCCCACTTAAAGCAAAGGAACAAATTATTTTTATTTTTCCTCTCCATCATCGACTGGTCTAAAGAGCAAAGTCCAAACACCATAAGTCCCATTCAGACTCAAATGTTAAGTGAAGTTAAATGTTAACTGAACCAACTTGAACTTATCCCTGTTTTAACTTATTAACATGACTTTCTATTGAAGCCACTTTACTGTGGAATTTTATCTATGCATGTACATCAGCTAATTTATTCTAGGCTCATGCTTAATTGGAGCAAAATGCCTCCTTGGTGCTTCACCTACAAAGCTACCCACTTCCTGCTAGTTAATAACTAACACCACACTACATGCTGACCACAGGTATGGCTTTAGCCGAGTAGGAACTTGCAGGATCACAGAAGTTTCCTTAATTACAAGGGCATCAGATCTAACTTGCTTCTCTGTATATTTTTTCCCTTTACGTTGAAGTTCCACAAGTACATCCTTAGGTCAAGTATTTCTTCCTCGTGAGACAGTGTGATGTAGATTTGTTAGAGGCTATACGGCTGAAATCAGCGGAGCAGAGCACTGAGACCAGTGGCCAACTCTCTTCTGGGTCTCATGGGTAAGGCTGGCGTCTCTATAAAAGCATCGCTGGTACACATGGCAGTGTCCAAGCAGCACTCCACAGAGCTCAGAGCCTGACTTTCCCTATGCGAACAGGGGTCGAGAACTGATTTTTGTTTCAGATCTCCTCCATTTGTTTGGTTTAAAGTATTTTTGTTATTAACAAAATTGCGCTCTCTCTGAAGACTGTGAGCTGCTGGCTTTGCACTGCTCAATGGTCAAGAACAAAGCTCTGTCTGTCCTTCTACTATTAAGAGCTTTCACTTGTCCCCTTTTCCAGAGGGGATGAGAACTAATCTTTTAAATCTTTTTTTTTTTTTTTTGCTGTGATTCCTCAGCACTTCCAATCATTTAACCATTCTTCTCTGAACCCTTTCATTCCCTAATATCCAATCAGGTGACAACTAACAGCTGTAAATCAAGGCAGGAACTAGCTTTTGCTTACAAACACCTTTTCCCCAAGGGAAAGTGCTTATTTACGGACTTAACATTAGATTGTTTTACTACCTCTGCTGAAGCCAATTCTTACTACTTTTTATTCTGCCACTGGAACGCCTTCCAATGGTAAGTCATATGAGTTCAGAAACAATAGCTTTGCTACTTAACTCCTGCAGAGTTCATTGCCTGCTAAATGCCATCTGGTCTGGGGTTCTCAGTGCCCAAAAATAAACTGCAGCATCCGTCTTTGCTGTTTAAAAATCACTTCTATGGCAGTCATGTTTGCTACTGAAACAGGAAGGAGCCCTGGGGGCTGTAAAGAACTCATCAGCCTCCCAGGGAGGCAGCAGGATTGCCAGGAGAACATTGCACTCTCCCATGCCCCTGCACCTTCCCGGGAGCTGCCTGCTCCACCACGGGACTCTGGGACTGAGCTGAGCTCCTTCCTGGCCCCCCAACTATCTGTGCTGCAAACCTGTATTACTTCAAGGTTTTCTCCAGGCAGCTTTCCACCAGGTGGGTAACACCGAGGTATTTACTCACCAGTGGCATTGTAACACAGCCCTGGCCTCCTCTCCTTCAATGTTTCACCAACCCACCTGAACTGCAAGCTGGCTGGCTCTCCTCTGGATGCGCCCACCACTGACCCCCTCAGGGGGATCTGTCTTGGGAAGAAATAAACTTAAGAGAGATCTTAAGCATATAGTCAAGATTCCCCAAGAGTGAGGACTATTGGGACTGGAAAAGCAGGAACCAGCAGGATGCTCGCTTTCAAATGCCATTCAGCGCTGGAGTTCAGGCCCCAACCAGGCTTGCTCTGAGGGGAGGTGAAGCAGATGTGGCAGCTCAAGAGATAGCTTCTGCCAGAAAAGTGGGAAAAACACTGGAGAAGGAGGAGGAGAACAGGAGAAGACAGCGTGTTACAGAGCTACTTGGAGATCACGCGTTATTTTAGAAAGTGCACTTCCCACAATACAAGGGCAGAGCAACAACCAAAGAAATAAGGTCAATCGCACAAACTCACACAAAAGGCCATTACAGGAGAAGCAAAGAGGATCCCCTCCTCTGCTGCGCTCCATCCAGGATCCCAGTTTGTTCTGAGATGCAGGAGTCCCTGGAGGACCACCGGCATTTTGGACATAAGACAGTTTAAAGGAGGAGCACGAGCCAGACTGGACTGGAAAGAGCCTTTCCTTCCCTCCACCACTACCAAAAGTTTGCTCTGTGAGGGAAAATGTCAGAGAAAGCACAGACCTAGTGGCTGCTTCTATTTGTATACGTAAGGATTTCGCATGCTTGGTGCTAGTGGAAATGTCTCCCACAGCTCTGGACTTCACCAGCAGCCACTGGGAAGCCAGACAGAGGCACCCGTGTCCCTTCTCCATGATCTGGTTCCCTCCCACCTCCTTCAGCCTCCTGCATTTTTCTTAAACACACAAGCCAAGAGAACAGTCCTCCAAGCACGGCAAAGCTTTATTAAAAATGACTTCCGATTAAAAAGTTTTAAATCCTTCTGTAATGATGACTGGATTATCCACATCACGCTGCATTATGCAACTGGGGATAAAGCAGCACAGAGCAAGCGGCAAAAACACTGTCTCCAGCGGAGCCACAACTTTGCGGGCAGCTCCCACATGCCATATTGGCAATGAACTAGATAGAGGCCAGGCAAGAACTGCGCTCAAGCTGCCCAACCTCCCTACGAGGTCCACGCTGCCAGCATCCACCCTGCTGCCCAGGGGCAGAAGCAGCCATGCAGTAAGCAAACAGCCATGCTGCTTCGCTTGCCTTGGCCCGGAGACACCCAGCCACGCTTGCAGCTGCCGGCTTTTAATGGGAAGCACATTTTTAGCACCTGCAAGTGCTGTGCTAATCCAAGTCACAGATTCAGAGCCAGCCTACTGTGCTCCCCAAACCAGCCCATCAAGCATCTGCTCTCATCACACCCTCTTCAGCCCAATGGTTGGCGGGGGTGGGGGGGGTGGTATATATATATATAAAAAGGTAAGAAATATCAGATGCCCCTGTGAATCACTAACTTGAGCATGGTCTTGCCTAGTTTGGCAACATTTTTCTTAACATTGTGTTTAGCTTCACTGCAGGCATTCAAAAACGTGCATGTGTGTATGTACATAACTTGCTAGGCGTTCTTTTGTTGTAGAAGAAATGATTTATTTCAAAGAACAACAAAGAACAAGTTAAAAATAATAGGTAGCTTCAAAAGCTTTGTGGTAGCTTTCTGTAACAAAAGATGACAGAGAAAGGTACTTTTTTTCTGATACCCAAAGAAAGGTTCCCAAACTTTTCTCTCATCCAACAAAGTCTGTACGTTGGCTGAGCCTTTGAAGCACAAATACGTTGCTTGGGAAAAAATGCACACACGACTCAACTCTTGATCCTTTATTTCAGCATCTTATCCTAGGAAGGCTCCAAGCTGACCACCACAGCCACTTGCTGAGCTGAATTATTTGCCCACACCAGCAATGGTTAAGAACTTGCCAAAATCCAGTAAGCATCACCTCACAGCCTGTAGGGCTCCCTCTGGGCACAGGCATGCTCTTCCGAGAAATTACAGACTTCTCACTTACTAAAGCTGGCATGAAAATGTCACCAATGCTAGATCACAGGTTTCTCCTTCACCAGCATGAGTGAGACTCCCTGCCCAAAGCCCCTGACAGTACAGGTTCAGGCACACTGATCTGACTGGACCTGTTAGCAAGGACAAAGCACAAAAAAACCCCACAACGACAAAGCACAAAACACAGGAGCTTCATTCCCCATGCAGCCCTCCAGCACTGTCACGAAGCTGGGCACAAGTTCCTGGAGATGACCAAAGTTCCAGAGTGAGGCACCACATTGCCTCCATTGTCACCCACTAAATGTTTCTGCACAACTGTTCCCCAGAAGCTTCAAATAAATAAATAAATTCTTGCTCAGCAGATCTCTGGGATACTGCAGCCAGCAAGCAATGACATCTCTTCCCAACATCCCAGTTGTCTGCCTTCACTCCCATCTCAATGTGAAAGCAGGCGTGGGATGTTCGGAAACAAGTCAGAAGGCAGATGAAGCAGAGCAGTCAGCTATATGAAAATAGGAGCTCAAAGCTCCACAGAGCCAGCTTTAACAAAGGAGCTGGCTCTCAAAAAAACCAAAAAACCCCCAAAACAAAACCAGTAAAAAAGTTTGAAAGCTTCAGTTACATATTCCTGACACCAAGAGCTCAAGGTTCTCCAGTGGGGCGTGATTACAGCAGTGCATTTTCAAGCTTGGGATGGCTCAGTCCTGGTCCTAACACGGTTCAGTGAAAGGAAGTCTGTGTATTAAAGAGACCTACGAAGCCAGAGGCATACTGGTTCCCATACAAACTCCTATTGCGCACGCAGCTGTCTCCCTACTTTGGTGCCAGTGACCCACCATCTTCCCGACGCCATCCTCCTAGAATTTGGACGACGGTTGCTGTCGGGGGGTGTTAAAGTCCCTGCCACTCGCTACACCTCCAAGTTGCTGAAAAAGTTAACTGCCATCATAGGCTTATTGCTACCTTTTTAAGGAGAGCTCTGGGCCCCAGAGCAAGGCGGGGAGGCCCAGAGACCCTCTGCCAAGCGGACAGTGCTCAAGAGAGCTGAGCAGGACTGCCGGGTGCCGCGACGCAGCGCTGGCCCGAGCTCAGGGTGAGCAGACTGCCCTCCAAGCCCTGAAGCTGCAGCACGGTTGCCTGACTTCACAGGAACAAACGTCGTCTTTCGCACTGTAGCCATTGCTTAGGGCCCAACCAAAATAGACTTAAGCTGTTCCGTAGTAAAAATAACAGCGACCAAGAAGTGTTATGTCAGATCACAGGAGGGGGAAGCTCTTTTTTGATAGATTTCCTAAATTTAGCTGCTTTGATAAACCAGAGTCATTTGAACACGAGAATTTTCCATATCCAGTGCATGCATCACTATATGAAATAAGAGCATAAAAATCTTTCAGACAAAGAAAGAGCCTGTTCAAAAGGAAGATTTAGAGAAATGCACAGGGAGCTGAAAACTCGTCTGGTTATGCAATGCATGTAAGTAGGCCTGGTGCTTGCTGCTGACTCCCTGGTTTGGAAACCTGCCACCAAACGCATTTGACCCCATCCAGCAGTTCTGCCTGTAAAATACAGCCGCACATGGCAAGAGGGTAAGAAGCACCACGCAGACCAGGATAGGGAATATACAGAAAACCTCCCATCCTTGCAGCAGCACAGACTTATCAACAGGATAAGCCTGTGCCTCTCTCCCTGCCTGGGATGCCCCAGCAGCATGGAGAGAGGTCTGTCTGCCTGCTTGCTCCTCTCTGGACGTAGCATGCTGGCTTCCTGAAGATGCAGCCCAGATGAGGCTTCCCCAGAAAAGGCAACCCATCCAAAGGACTACTTTGGGACTACTTTAAGGCAGCACTGATCATCCCAGCTCTTGCTGCTTGCTCCTGGTCAGGCTGCCCAGGGATGTGGTGGTGCAAGATGCAGTCATACAGAAGGGGTGACGGTGGGACGGAGGCTGGCTGGCTCAGAGCCCACATTAAGGCAGTGGAGGCCAAGCCAGCAGCTGTACCCTTAACCTACAGTGCTCTTTAAAACCAGTTTGCGCCCAGGAACAGCTCCCCATCATAGACTGAAAGCTTGGCACCACACAGCTGTAGCTCAGTCTGACACCAGTTTGGCTGGATTTACAATTCCCTGTGCCCCTGGGCAACTCCGGGGTGAGTCTGCAATTCGCAAGATGCCTTCCACATACAGATCTCCCAAGGTGTGCTGAGCAGCTCAGCTGCTATCTTCTTACCCTATCTTTGCTCCAGCTCCTCTGGGTCCCATCATGACTAACCTCCCCTGCTAAGGAAGGTCATCACTCCCGTGAGCCAGTCCCCACTTCACAGATAGAGAACAGTATGAGGAATTACAAAAGGAAGGGGAAATCTAATTTTTTTAGCTGCCCCGAGTCCCTTTTGCTCCCACAGAGACAAGGCCCCAGCTGCTCAGTCCTTTTTGAGGAAAAACCAAATGAATTGGGCATAAATACCTTGAAACATTCCCCATCACACATCGCAATAAATACATAATAAATATTATATTTACATATAATAAATATAGTGTCCTCACTATCTGTTGAGGACATAGTCCCGTAAAGTGCAATGGTTTGCAATTTGACAGACAGTTATGCTATTTTTCCCCATAATGTACTAGAGGAGAACACATGTACAGACTAGTGACTTACACAGGATAAATACAGAGGGAGGGTGGAAAGATACAAATGCAAATATCGGGAGGGTCAATATCAGATGACTGCTTTTCAGAGTGGAACACTATCCCCAGCCATTACCCCACTTTTAGGTCCTTCATTCTTGATTGATCGTGGTTTATCTGAGAATTTTAATGAGAGTGATGAAAATGCAGCTGTTCAGACACAGGCAATAGGAATACTTACAGGAAAAGACTGATGTCAGGCAGCCAGTCTCAGACAGAGGTCCCTGCCTCTCCAACCTCCACACCATACATTCTGTGCCTCTGCATTTCAGCTCTGCACTTTGCTAAGTCCTTGCTTTGTAACATTATCTGTTCAGAGAAAAATTGCTTGCTGTTCATACCTGCTTCATCTAAGAAAGAGGCCACAGTGAGTAAAGAAAGGTATTAAACGGTCAGCAACACAGCTCTACAACAGCTAGAGATGCAGCTGGGTGCTGCCACACAATTTTGCAGTTCTGCTGTGTCCACCATAATGTTTCGGAGGCCACACGACAGAGATGCATGTTTTTTTCTGCTGCAGGAAGGTCACTCTCCACTTGTTGACCATGTAGCAAGGGGCCATACTAGCTGTAAGGATACTTGTTTTGCTTTGGTTTGGGACAAATCAGCTGCTGCTCCAGCAGTTCTCTGTTGCCAGCCTTTCATAGATGCAAAGGCACCAAACTCACTGCATGTGTCTCAAAGTCAAGCAAGACCCAGTCACTGTGTTCACCTTCATTATTTTTCCACTGTGTTGTTTCACATGGCGGAAACGGCAGCTAGACACATGGGAAGCAAATCAGGTCAAGCACCTCTGTCTCAAGCCAAATCCTGCAGATTTTGGTGCTATGGAAACCATGGGAAATCTATTTTTTAGAAGCTCATCCACAACCCTACTCTTCTACAGGGCAGGATCTGTCCCTTTTATCACATGCCACTGCTCACTCTGTATTGCTGGAGAGGAAAACTCCTGCTAAAATTGCAAAAAAGAAGCTCTAAAAGTAATTCACCACACAGAAATTGGAGATCATTCAAGAGACATGTCTTGAGCACAATGTGCCACGCTCTTGCATTCTGTTGGGACCAAAACCTATAATATTAATTTTATCATCAATCACAGCATGAGGTCCACAAATCCCTGTCCTACCATTGTTGTACCTTTGTTTCCTTCCTGTTAAACCATAACAGGGAGAGCCTGAAAACTCTACAGAAAGCAACAGGTACCAGGCGAAGGAGAAGGGACCTCTCCCAGAATGGTCTGGGATGTCTGGGTTCCCTCTCACGTTACACAAATAAAAATGCTTATCAAAACTGGATGCTTGGCAAGCATCACCCTAACACTGGGTAAAGGGGAAGATATCCTGGTATCGCTTTCATAAAGGGCCTTACAGAGATCACTTAAGCCAAGCTTGTGAAACCCCGCTAACAAAAGCCCAGAAGTCTCCCGTCATCTCATCAGCACAATTCGGCATAACATAGATCAACAACACAGCTCCTTCCTGGAGTATTCAAGCATCACCTCTGAGTCAGCATGTAGCAAAACCAGGCAGGTCTGAACAGGATCCGAGACGCGGCTTTGTTTTGCTCTGAAGGTTACTTGCCTCCATAGTTCAGTTTAGCCTGATCCTCAAAGCCCTAAGTCTAATGGACTTCCCCACAAAAGTGCCTGACTCACCTCAAAGCGGTTGCCTGGTTCACGCAGAGCTTGCCATGCTGAACTGTCAACTGAAAATTAATGTTACCTTGTAAGGTCTGTAGGTCCTAGGCCAGTTTCACACCTGCCCCTAGAAGTCCAACCCAGCCGCAGCTAAAACCAGTAGAGTAGGTGTACTCAGTATACCTTTTGGAGAAGCACTGAGGTCCTGAGAATGACCACTGGAAAAAAACAGATCTGAAATTAAGGTTTTGCTTTAAACCACAACCAACTCAAGCAGGCAAGCACTCCAGCAGTCACAGTTCAGCCCGAACACAGCCTCCGTCCACTGGCCACAAGCAAGTCACCCCTAGCCACGGAGCCTGCATCAGTCCTAAACCGCACTGTCACTGACCACGTTGGCAACCCAGTCAGCGCATTCAGGACCAAGCTTTAGCCAGGAAAATACCACAAGTACAATATGACTTCAGCCTCCAGCAGCCTGCTGGGGCAGAACTGTAAACCCTCAAAGATGGTCCAGCTGAACACCCCAGACGAAATGTCTCCCAAAGCCAACCGGTCCAGTTGTTTCACAGGTCTTGAATCCCCCAACCCCAGTTTTTACATCTGGTTCCCAACAAAGAAACTGCTAGAGAGCAAATCTCTCCCAGCTGCTCAGCTGGAACAAAGGCCCCATTCACACAGGTGATCTTCCCATTACCACTCAACAGCTTCTAAAAATGCCAAGGCCTCCTCATCTTCTGTATGAGGCACCCGACACTGTGGTCACCAGAATCCCGTCAGCTCTCCAGCTGTAGTCAAGGAGATGGCTGTACAGCAGACCAAGGAGGCAGGCTGAGACTCCTACAACCCAGCTGCACTGCTTTCTCAGACCCAGGTATGTTCTTAGCTAGCCAAAAGCACCAACGCATGTTGTTTGCAGCAGGAGTTTGATTGCTGTAATTGCCTTACTTTAAGGACTCCCTTGTCCCTACAAGGTGCTCCCTTAAATAGCACATCCTTAAATTGGCATCCCACAAGCTCACCTGAGAATAGGTGACCTTAATTGGCACCAGCCAGCCTGCTTACTCTCACAGTTGCCCACATCTGTATAGCAAGTGCAAGTACCACAAGCAAGGAAAGGGAGATAAAAGGAAGTAACTGATCATCTTGTGTTCACCCCCCTAGACCAGTTTTCTTTACTCACCTGCATAGGTTATTCTTCCTCTAGTCAGGATGGTGCAGGGGGAAGGAAAAATAATTGTACTCTGATGACTTCCAAGAATTCAAATCCAGCACAGAACTTGCATTAAATACATTTTCTCCCTTCTCACCTGGCAAATTGTTTTCATGAGCCAAACAACCAGCCTGCAGTATTATTAGCAAATCACTAATCGGAAAGCATGCTAGGCTACCACAGTTACCTGCTTAATACTGCAAATGCAACAAGACACTACAGCATACAGAACTACCTACCAGATGCACTCATATTTTGCTTTTAAACTGATACTTGTTTTTTCAGAGCTCTACCCCAACGTCAAGCAACATGTTCACAGCATCACCAAAAGGCAACAAAGATTCAGCACTGCTGGTGATTTCCCACCATCCTCTCCCAAGATGCAAAAGGAGTAGCACCTTGCAATATATCTGCGTGTGGATCGTGCACACAATACACCTCAACCCAACTTACACAGGAAAACTTTTCACGCTTAGGGGTTTTTAGAAAGAGGCATCACACCACCAGAAGTGCAAGCACACAGCAGGAAGCAAAGCACGTTTCATGACATCGGTGTCCAGTGTGCTAAAGCACAGCACAAATCAGTCCTCACGTAATCAACTGACTCTGGAGAGGGGAAAACCTACATTAATATTTTATCTCACCCCTGCAGTCAGTAGCTTTTAAATAGTTCTCATGCAATGAAACAAAGAATCGCTTGGTACTGAGCATCTCTCTTATAGGTCACTTCCTGCAAAGACAAATTTCAGTGACTGTAAAAATAAAAACCACAAACCAAAAAAAAAGTAATGCATTAAAGAACAAGAACTCTGCTTTGCTTCACTAACCAAACCAAAAAGATTCACTCAACCAAATCTAGTGTTTTCCTGGTTCAGTGACGGCAGTTCAAAGTCCAGACGCCCAAATGACTCCCATGGGCAATGGGGCAGGGCAAGGCAAGCTGTTAAGAAACAAACCAGAAGTTTTCTTATACCAAGCTGACATACCAGGAATCCTTTCCTTTAGCAGAAATGCATAGGAACTTTTTGCGTAAGGAAGAAGATTCCTTCAAACAGTGTTAAATATGCACATTGCCATCCTAATTTCAAGTAATTTTAGCAAGTTCCGTATTAGAAGCCTTAAAAAAAAAAAAAGGCCCCCAAACACACACAAAGCAATGTACACAATACAAGGTAACCAGATACTGCAGGCAGTAGGACAGCTCTAAGGCGGCAATTCAAAGCCTCAGCCTCCTTTCTGGCATCCACAGTTGAGTTTGTTCCTCCCCTTCCCGTCTCATCCCAAGCCAGACTGTCAGGCACGAGCCCAGCTCTGCGCTGGCTACTCCAGTTCTCCCCAAGGACTGGTTCCCACACCTACACCCCACCAGGCACAGTCCCACAGTAGGTGTCCACACTGCACACCACACTCTTCCTCTGGCAATTTCTCTGCCTCTTCCAAGATCATGAAATGGTTGTGGTCTCTTTCCCAAATGTGATGCTTAAGTTCGAGGATGCCCTACCATAGCCCCCAAGCAAGAGGGCCTCAAAGGCTCACCATGCAACACACCTTAACGTGAAGGTAATCTCTAAAAATCCCTGGTGGTAAATAGACTGTGTTTCTACATTATTACATACAGCAACTCACACCACTTAGGGTTGTCACTTCAGCAGCACAGCTATCAGCTCTTGTTGGTAAGCTAAATAATCGGTGCTAGAGCTTCCCCGAGTTCATTCAGCTTTCTCCTGCCACCCAGATCATCCATGTCCAGTGCTCCCACTGTGCTCAAGTCTTGCCCTACTGTCTCTGATTACACCACAGTACTCTGCTGAAGCCACAACCTTCAGGAGAGCGTGACAACAGCCCCAGAACAGCTGCAGCCTCTACTTTGAAAACTAGGCAAAAAAGACTCCACCCTCAAATGGGGAAAATAAAAGGCTGTCAAAAGCTAGCATCAGGTTCTGTAACAAGCAGGTGTTGCTCTACTGCAATTGTCTGTGAAAAAAACCCCAGCTGCTTACGATCTAATTACAAAGGACAATTAGATACCTGACATCAGCCTTTCATTGAGAGGCAGCTCAGATTTTGCAGCAACTTCTGAGCCCTTCTGACAAAACCAGTCCCACCTGCTCCCTCCTCAGCTTGCACAGGACTTGACAGCATGACACATTGTGAGATCTTCCACCTCTCCATCTCCTGGCTCCATCCCAGCCACCAAGGGAGTTCATGCTTACTTTTGACTCCAAGGCAGGGACGGTGAGCATGGTTCACTTTGAATCACATGAATAAGGTGGCCTAGAATTAGCCCTGCTCTGGCCATAACGCAGAGCCTCGCAGGGGAACTACACTACGATACCTTCATCTGCACCCCTGAAGGTGACTGGCATGTAATCCTTACTTCTGCTCACCTTTGATGCGTCTGGGAGACGGGTGAAGTAGGGTCTCGTGGTCTCCTCCCTATTCTGATTCCTTAGGAAGGGGCAGCAAGGCAGCCGGGAGAGGTGCGCTTTCTCTCCACAGAAGACCTCTTGCCAGTCCTCCGGCATCTCTCAAAGCTCCCCAATAACTTTGCAGCATCCTTTTGGAGCGGGGCTGCTAGGCTCGCACACGGTATCTTTGCCCGTGGCTTTCCGTCTGTTGTCACATTTTTAATCTGTGGAAAGCCAGATCACCTTGTCTTGCTTTTGACAGCATTTTGCCCGTTTTCCACAATGGACGAAGCCGCTGGCTTTCCTGTATCTGTGTTCATACAGGTAACATCACAGGCAGGAATAAAGAAAAACCATGGGTCAAACGCAATCGCCCCCACATCAAACGCCAAAAGGATCCACATCAGACATCAGGACACCTTGTGCGGACCATAGCCTGGAAGAGCCTGGGGTGGCCTGGACCCAGCCTAGCGCAGGGCAAGAGGAGACAGCAGCAGAGCAGTTAGCAGGTGCATGTGAAGGCAAGCCTGGAAAATCCAGTCACATTTGTCCAAACAGAGCACACATGTCTACTATCAGACAGACGGCAAACCACCTCCACCCCCCCAATCCCAAGTCACTTAATAGCTTATGGGACATGAACAAAATAAAAGCCCTTCAGTCCAGGGGCTAAAAGAACATCACATACAAAGTCACAGCATTTCACAATGCCTGCAACGACCCAACTGAGGTCTCACCATCCTGGAGTGCTTAACTATTCTTGTTGGTCACTCCAAGCAAGGATACGCCTTTCTTAGCCTGGCAGGGATACTATTATTATATATAGTGCAAATGTAAAAGAAAAAAAAAAAAATTCAACACACCACTTATCAGCCAAGCGGATGACTGCAGCCTCAAAGCACACTGAGATTCCAGTTCAGATGCCAATTTGGTTACGATTTCACCCAGCTAAAGAACTGTTTCAAACATTAAAACTTCCTTAAAAGGACCCTATCAAGGCATTTTCATATCACTTTTATTCACTGTTTGTTTGCAATAAACCCTCTGAAGACTGAATCCAGAATCTCAATTCTTATCAACCATTTCTATGCACGCTAGCTTGTTCTTAGAGAATTTCTGTGCATATTTTCAATGGAAGTTATAGCATGTGCGCATGCAGGACCGAGAGGGAAGGGAAGGAGAGAAAAAGCGAGGATTAATCCTCAACTCATGAGCAACCAAGTCCCCTCTTTGAAGGGGATTCCAATGAAAATTTTGGATGACCAAAGAATGCACCACCGGTTTAATGAATGACGACAAAGATTGCACAACCAGACACACAGCCAGACTGCACTTCCATTTTTGAGCACAAATTTGGCAGTGTCTCCACAGAAATATTTCCCTTATTAAGGTCAACAGGCTGCAAAGCAGTTCTTCAGTGCAGTCCTAAAAGGACCACAGCCCTATTTAAGAATTAGTAGCGTTGCAATTGCCAGGGATTTCCGCTGGAAGAGCTTGGAAAGAAACAGACACCTCCCTCGCTACACATTTTCGTAACATTAGACCCGTCTCTTTCCTATACCCTGTTAAAAATGACACCAACCGCGATTCACTTGCACAAGAGCCATCTTGGCAGCACGACTTTAAACACGTACACCTTCTGATCAACAAAATCAAGAGGGGAAAAAGGTCTTCAGCTTCATGATTGCCATTTAGGGGCTCCTAAACAGTCGTTTACTCATAGACCAGATACACAGCAAAGAGCATTTTAGATTAAATGCAGATAGATAGGCCTCCCCATGCCAAATGATGGTTCACATTTATCATAAAATCCAGGTCATAGCTGGGCTAGATTTAAACATCATCCACGAAGACATGCAGGTTTCTCGATTCACTGCAGCCTCTTCAGCACTTCCACAGATCAGCCCTGCCTTTGAAATACATTTGTCTTCTCAGCGTGCTCTTCCCCATCTAGACTCTGTACAGTATTCGCGTTAAGACAGTGACCTGCTGCCCCAAGGCAGGGCCACTTGGGATGCTAAATCCCCAGCTTCTTCCCTGGAAAGCTTCGGAAATGCACAGGCAGCATCACCCAAGTGGAGTTCGGAGGCCTGGCATGAGCCCCCGCTCCTCTCATGCCCAAGAATGCACTGCTTAGTTGCACCACCCCTTGCCAGCACACTCACCCTGGCTCCCAGGCAAGAAAATTCCTTTCCTACCTCTAAGGAAACATATATGGCACAGCAAAATCCAAAGGAAAACGCCCTTCAATTTCAATGCTCCCCTTACGCTTCCAGTCCTGCTCTGACTGTCACTGGTCAGCAAAGATGCCAATCGTCTGCAGACAGTCCAGCTCCTCTTCACATTTCACTTTTAAAGTATCACCTACTCACCAGGAGAAAAAAAGGATCAGCCACAAAACTTTCACACAACGAAAAAGAGAAAAATAAGGTACGTGACTGCAGTTCTGAATTATTCACAAGCTAAACCTTCAATAGCCACCCATCACACCTGCACATACAGGGTTTTTTTGGTTGGCTGGTTGGTTTTTTTTTTGGTTTGGTTTGGTTTTGGTTTTTTTTTGGGGGGGGGGGGGG
>JANZLQ010000007.1:2047059-2057151 GCA_026212715.1 Elanus axillaris
GGGGGAAGCATGTTAATGCTGCACCGTAAGTCTGCGTAGCTCTAACTAGTGTACTACTCTGGCAAAAAGGGGGCTTAATTCTTTGAAATGGAGGTCCTATCCAGGGACTGCAACTCTGGGGTAAAACGTTCCAATTTGAGAAGTTTTTGTGCATGAGTTGTTGCCTGCCGCTGAGGGTGCTGACTTTTGAGAATCATTTCTTTACTGTTTTCAGCAGCATTTTGCTGTGGCTGACTTACATGGTCACTGGGGGAGAACTGACAGCATCTTTGTTGATTTCCTTGAGCTTTGTATTTGCCTTCTAGAAGGGAAATAATGTTTTTAGTTATGTTTTTGATCTGTGAACTATGGAGTTAATACAAGCTATAAGCTGCCAGTTAGCACCACTGTGATGGAATTTCACTTGCTGCAGCATTTAATTCAGCTGTTTCATAAATATAGCTCATATATGTGGGATTCTTCATACTTAAGCTGGTTGGTATCCATGATTACAAGAAGACACAATAACTCTTAAAGTGGCAGTCTTTTAAAATACCCAGTGATACTGCTTTTAGCTCCAAGGTTTATAAGAAATGCAATCCAACTTTTGAGATTCAACCTAGTACAAAAATGAACACTTGTGTTTTAGCTCACACTGTCCCTCTTGAGCCTGATTTTTGTTCCTGTCCTCTAAGGCAGTGGTCTCCAAAGTGGAGTGTGCAAAATATTTCACTGGGGTGCAGGAAGAAAATATATTTTGTACCGCTCATAAATACAGTAGAAGTTGAAGAAACAATATTTATTTCATCTTTATCTCAGCCTATTTAAATTTGTATTTTTATGTATGTTTATAATCTATATAATAGTGCAGTAGTGCATGTGTGACTTAGAAGTATACATATATTGGGGGTGTGTGCTCAAAAATGTTTTTACTGGTGGGGTGTGCAATCAAGAAAGTTTGGAAACTGCTGCTCTAAGGCATTTGGGGCAATAGGAAGCACATCTGGGCACTAGAACCTTTCCATGCTTATCATGGGCAATGGTGTCAGGGCCTGGCATGCCGATGCAGGGTTTAGAAGCATTAGTTTAATGATACTGGCTTTATGGTGATGTTTTCCCTGGCCATAACGGAGGCTGTGTTCCTAGGCTGAGACCTTCCTGAGGCATTATTTCCCAGCTGAGCTCTTGGTTGTACTTCTCTGTAGTTTCTTAGTCTGTCACTTTGTCAGCTGGAGGTAGTCAGACTCTTTGTAAAAGAGTAAGAATGTAGTTTGGGTTGAGATAAGGTGGTTCTGCCTGAGCACGGACAGCATCCTTCAGTGTTTATTAATGAGGTCTTCTCTAAGATGAAGACCTATATTGAGAGATAGTATGCAAGACGCTTGCTTTAGGTATATACAGATTATACTACATTTTTAAGATTTATAATAAGCTTTTCTTGAAAAAGAATGGCAAGCCTATTGTAGAACTTCATGAGAGAGAGTGGCAGCCCGTCAGGTTAATTATAATACAACACTGTTCACTTCTGTCATGAGTGTAAGTGAATCTTCCAGCTGTTGTTTGAGCAGATGAATATAATCTCACTTTATGGTGAAATGAACCAAAAAGTAGAAGAGGGACATGAATAGTATCATTTGATGTCTGTACACTGGACTAAGAGTGAACAGTTTAAATTATTAAATAATTTTGTTTTACCAGACAAATGAACAGAAATACGTTCTCTTACAGGTTTTGGAAGGAAGGATGTTGTAGAGCACTTGCTACAGACGGGAGCCAACGTTCATGCTCGTGACGATGGAGGGCTGATACCTCTTCACAACGCCTGCTCTTTTGGTCATGCAGAAGTGGTTAGTCTGTTACTGTGTCAAGGGGCAGACCCAAATGCTAGAGACAATTGGAACTACACTCCTTTGCATGAAGCTGCTATCAAGGGGAAGATAGATGTGTGTATCGGTAAGTGTCTGTCGCTTCTAATATTGAAATTTTACCAGATACTTGTTTTGTGCAGTTGTAATTGTTCATGTGCTGGACCTGAGATGGAAGATACTGCTTGTTCTTAAAAGCTAAGTGCTTTTAAACCTGCAGGTAAGTATAGTGATAGTCAGTTAGTCAAGACTAACTTTTTCATGGTGTATAATACAAGCTTTGCTGAACTTGCATCTGAAAAACTAACCTGGGGAGGCTGGGGAAAGTTAAATTACAGTATTCGGAATCTGAATATGGAAGTTTGTTTTTCTTGGTCACTTTCAAGAAAACTAGCTTTACTAGGTAAAGTCTTTGCTTTTGGGGCTGCTCTATATGTTGTCTTAGTGGTTAGGAAGATGGTTAACCTTTCATTCTATACAGTATGAGGAAACATCTTATTAGTCCTTTGGAGATTTCCAATACAAGTTACGGGATACCGTTGTTGACAGTGGTTATAGATCTTCAGTGTGTGTGCTGTAGCCTGGAGCCAAAGCAGTTTCAAATAAAATTGAACACTTCAATCATTTTAAATGTGTCTAGAAAGTATAAAAAGCTTTTCAGTCAGGATGTCTTTAACTTTTATGTTTTTTCTCAGTCTACTTAGTATTACTTTTTTTCTAAATGGGAACTTTTTTATTTTATTTTTCACACTCAGATCAGTTTCTTGAACTTATTTATCAATTCTGGTTCTTCTCACATCTACTAACTTGAATAAAATGGCCTGCTCAACATTGTGTTTTATATCAAACGTGGAAGGGAAAGCTTGATTTTTAGGAACCACAGTTAAGATTATGAACACAAGATTTGTTCTATATGTTATCCTCATAACAAGACACAGTTTTCAGAATTTCAGATAATGTCTATTTGCTTAAAGACTTACTACACAAAATTCCTGCAGAGAAAGCTGCAAAACTTACAGGACAAGTTCTTGCATTAGCTTTATTGCAATACTTATGTCATTACTTAAAAAAAAAAAACAAACCACCAAAAATGGAGGGAAAGAAAATTGGAGGAAACACCAAAATATCATTTTTTAGTCTAGTTCTTTTTACAAAGGATGTGATGGACTTCATTCATTTCATCTTTGTGTGATGTAAAACATACAGAGAATATGTTACAGTAGTTACTGAGTATAGTCGATTATGCAGCAGTACTGTGGGAAGAGATCCCTGGATATAGTGGGTCCCAATAACAGTCTGTTGTGACAAAGGTGAATAGAAAAGTAAGCTTAAATTCCAGTCAGTAACTGGAGTTTTGTATATGACTTAAAGGAAGTTATTACTTTGGTCTGTTCAGTGCTGGAGTCTGCCTGGCTTTGGGAACTGCTGACTGAAAATACAAATTAAAATGGAGAAGGTTGATAGTAAGAGACTGAGAAGAAAAGTGACCTGTAAGGGAGGACTGGGTTGGTTTGGTTTGGAAAAGACTTGTCTTGCTCAGTGTTTTAAAACCTTGTTATGGAGCCGGAACGGGTGCAGCAGCACACCTTTGTGTTCATAGGTGATAGGATGAAAGATGGTTGCAACAGAAGATTTTAGAATTTGGGGGAGCAGTATGGGTAGTGTCACTTTGGGTGGTTTGTCTAAAGACTCTGTGGTACTCTTTGGAGGAGATTGGGCAGATCAGATCAAGGTGGCAGATTGCGGTACACCAATTTTGATGTACAATGCTGGCAGTAATTTGAGGTTATTTAGATCTAATTTCTATAGTCAAAGAACTGATGATACCTTTAAAGGTATACTACAATTCAGCAAGAAGTTGTGGGCTTGGTGAAACCAAGTACAGAATCAAATTTATGGCTTGTATTACACAGAACTTCATTCTCTAAACGTTAGATGTTAGACTAAAGGGGTGATCCGTACATATGAAATATTCACCATGTTGTACTGATCAAATCCCAAAGCTCTTCTGCTGTCTGCTGCAATTGTAGGGTGTCTTGGAAGCACTGAGCAGGGCTGCAGAACTAGATGCAGTTCTTACAAAGCTACTTGCAGGCAGATTGGAGTCTGGGAATTTTTTTAAAAATTATTTTATATTAAACAAGCAAGCATGATACTGTTGTGCTCAGTTTAGTTACAGATGTGCATGTATGTTGTACTTCAGATATTTGATCTGTCAATGTCGAGAGTTACTACTGAAGGTAGTGTCACCAGTCACTAGATTTAATATGTACCGTAGTATGATGTTTGTGATTTAGTTGATTCCATAAAACTGCTGGGACACGAGTATAGACAAAGAAGTCTATTCTTTCTTGTTTGTGGTGAGTTTGTTTGCAAATTATATCTAGTGGGCAACCATGTTTTGCTGTCTTAGCCAAGTTCCTGTTTCTTTTGAATGGTTTTATATATAATTTTTATATTAAGGTCTTCAGCTTTTATCTCAAAAAGCCTTTTGAAGGAACACATTATACACAGGATAATGGAACAATGATTGTTTAGGGCATCAATTCTGACTAGGAATACTTGGAATAGCTTTCTGGAATATATTGAACAGTACTGCTATTTACACCTTAAGTTTAGACTTACAGCAGATATGAAGGAAGAAATTGGCCTGTAAGAAAAAAATAAATCACATTCTTAGAGTATTCCTTTTTAAACATGGCATGCTTTTTAAAAAGGATTAATTGAAGAATAGTCTCTGCAAATCCTGGCATAACCTAGAATTTATTGCTGAACTTGGATATCTGTCTGAAAAGCAATAGACTGCGTAGGAATTAGTCATCTAGACTCATTTTTGGCTACCTATTCTTGGCATCTTCTTCCAAATGATGTAACGAGAGAGACTTTTCCAATTTATTTTCTCTCCTTCCGTTCTTCTGTGCCACCCCAGTCTGTATCTTTTCTTTATCCTATCTAGTATAGAATGCTGTTCTTTTGGCCACTTTACAGGTCAAAAAGGGACCAAGTGATAACTGAACAGAGTGCAGAGATGCAGCACCTTCATGAATAATGGTTTTTCAGAGGAAAACTCCAGGCATTGAAGCAGAGTGGAAGGACCACCAAAAGCTAGGTTGTGATCGTACTACAACTATAGAATGCTCTTGTGTCTAGCAGTAGCCTTGGAACGGAATGTGCATATTTATGCTAGAAGTACTATGAGTGCTCAGCCGTACAGCCGACTTTAATACGTACAAATGCTACCACTGGGAAGCTTATGTGGAAATAAGTGTACATGAATAGGTGAAAACTCATCAGACCATGCACAAACTTCTACTCCAGGACACTGTAAGACAGCAAATGACTGGTATGATGTCTTGTTCTTCTGTTTTACTGGTTGCATATTACAATTGTAGGACAGTGCAGGAACTTAAAGGGACATAATGCAAATGTGCTGAGTTCGGGAGGAATATGGACTGTGGTGCTTTCAGGTGGCAGTTGTTTTTGTGTCCTGGGTCTGGAAGTGCAGGAGATCTTGGAGGTTGGTAAGCAGTGCTCAGCTGGTTTGCTGACCATCTCTTACGGTATATTTAGTCACTGCAGATTTGTTTAGTTGCTAAGTAATTGAATCCCTTTGAAAGCATTGTTTGCTATATGTAATCAGGTTTTGGACTAAATGTATTGAAGCATTAAAACCAATTGTTAGTGTTCTCCAGTATTTATGGCGTCTAGGATTGCTTTATCTGTCAGGAAGATGCATTTTCAGTGTTTGTGGACTGCTTCTAGAGCTAATGAAAAGTGTTTTTGTTCCTCAGTGTTGCATTTGCTCATGGAATAATGAATGAATGGTGAACTCTGTCAAGTGTGTTTGGAGGAATGCTGCAATGTCAGGGTAGTGACTGTTCTACAGGTCAGGCTGGGGAGAAAGGATGATGTATTTCTTCATCTGAAAGTCTATACTGCAGTCACACCAAAGATCCGTGTAGCTCGCATCTCTCCAACAATGACTATGAATGGCTTGAGTGTATCCTTCTTTCTTGCAGTTATCAGCAATTTAGGAACATGATAAAGTAGAGGCTGCATCTGGACTGTGTTGTGTAGCTATTGGTATTAAAAATTCTTGAAAGATAGATCTAATCACTTCTTAAATGCTGCTATACTTTTGGCTTTGAAGGTGTTCTGTGGCAGGAGAGTTCTACCATTTAGTAGCCCTGCAGGAAAAAGCAACCCTTCCTTTTCATGGGAAATGGTGAACAGTCATTTCTATCTGCACTCTGCATATCCTTCATGACTTTATAGGCCTCTATCTTTTCTTCCCTCAAATGTCTCTTTTCCAAGCTGAAAAACTTAAGTCTTCTGTTGTGTTATCCTGTTGAATATTTGGGTATTTTTTTTTTATTCTTTTAAGGGTGAGGGGTTTGGTATGGGGAGTACAGACATCAAAACTGGGTGTAGTAGATTTATAGGGTAACTTTCTGTTTTGGTTTTCTGGTTGCTGAGCACTGAATGGGCGTAGCTCCAAGGTATTTCCTGAGTGGTAACAGCTCCTTTAAAACTGTGTGTTTGCACAACACATGCTTTTTTTTTGTTTAAAAAAAAATAAAAAAAGGCTAAAATAACGTTATAGAAGCTGTGCTTATGCAGTCTGTCCAGGCTTGCTTTGCCCTCCACTGTTTCTGCAGAGGCTGTAGTTGTTCCTGCAGAGATGTTTTGGGGTTTTTTGTTTGTTTGCTTGTTTTTTTTCCAGGTGGTTCTCCACTTAAGTGTTGTGAGAACTATAGGACTGCTAGCCTGAAAGTGATCTCAGGTGTCATACACCTGCTCAGTTTTTAAAGGGCATCCTTCACAAATACACAAACCATGAGCATCTTCTGTGGTGTTGCCATGATTTATGGATCTTGAACATACAGGGGGTACTCTAGTAATTTTAGGGAAACAAAAAATTCTAGCTACTGAAAAGCTCCCTTGAACACTGTACAAAACTGTAAAAGTTTTTTAAAATTACTTTTAGTCCATGTGGCGCTAAGGATCCATCAGGAATTACTTAATATGACATTAGACGGGTGTTTTGATTGGCTTCCTCTGGGCTAGTTATGACATTTCCTGCAAAGTCCTGTGGCATGATGAATTTACCATCCCAGTGCTGCAAAGTGATCTCTAATGGTAGCGTCAAGGTGCATTTGTCTCTTTTTGACCAGAGAAATTTTGTGGAAGTTGATTTTTTCCATTATCCTTTTTGCACTTGAAAGATACAGCAAGCAAGCAAACTAAAACTTTTTAAGCTAGCAGGTTTTCCAGTGTACAGGTCCTGCCCTTAGCATAGGGATCACTGTTATTTAAATGTCTCTTTGTTAACATGTCAAAACATTGCTCACCCTGCTGTGCTTTCTTAGACTGGGGAAGGAGAACAATTTGTTAGCTGTTGCCTTCTGATATTACATATCTTTAGACTGAAATATGTGGAGGGAATATGATGTGACCCCTTCCTGCAGGGCAGATAAGTCTTCTGTCAGGATTTAAAAAAAAAAAAAAAATCTACAAAAGATAGTTTATGGGTAGAAGAACTAGTGCACAATAAACCTTAAACAAATTACAGAAGTGGTAATTTGCCCAATTATTGAAATGCTTGCCTGTTTGGTCACCTTGAAAAGAAGGCATGTACAACAAATAGTGAAATTATTACAGTTGATGGTTTTTTCCCTTGAGATTTTAGAATGCTCAAAAGCGTTTTGCCTTCCAAGCAGAGGAACTGTACCGCTCTAAAAATTAGAGCTGTGTCTGATTTTACTACCTGAAAAATTAAAAAAATCTAATCACAGGAAATAGTATCAAAGAGCAAAATTGTGCAGTAGCCAGTTCTTTTGGGGAATGGCGTGGGGTGAGGTGAGGGGGAGAAGCTTTAGCATCTTAACTGAAAAATTATTACAGTGACTATAGATTTAGCTGCTGGATTGACAGAAGCCTGTAAGACTAGTAACTTCTTAATAAATATTACAGGAGGATATTGGTAATTGAGGTACATTGAGAGCTGGTTACGCATATTGTCTGTTGGAGAGATGTACTGAATTCCCAAAGACTCTCTTGGAGAAAAGGAAGCTTAGATTCAAAGAGGCATCCTAGGAATCTGGTATTTGGAGGCTTGTAAAATCATTGCAAAGTGCTTTCAAGTGAGTACTTCCAAATATTTTGTGTAAAATGTTTAACTATTGCTGCTGTTTATATTAGAAGATTCTTGAATATTGTTAATATTCCTGCTTTGACTTTTGAATTACAGAGTTGGAGCACTACTGCTACTGACTACTCATAGTGTGCAGTGGGAAAACAATGACTTGTATTTGAACATTTTTTTAGACTGTTCTTGTGTACCAGATACTTGAGCTTTGTTCCATTAGGAGGACATGAATTAATCCCTGCAGTGGGGGAGCTCTCCTGTCTCTTGGTTGCAGTTAAGATTGACATGCAGAGCAAAGATACCTTGGGATTTCATATGCTTAAGGCCAAGCAGTCCTGGTTAACAGCATCTATCTAGTATCTGTCTAAATATGCCAAATAAAAATCCTGGCTATTAATAGTATTTATTACTCAGATACTCACTGATCAAAGCCAAATCTGTTGTGGAAGCAGGCTTATCAGACTATTCAGGTTATGAATTCTTTTGGTCTGTTTCTGCTCTGTGAGTGATAGCATGTGTGTGGAACCCTACTTCCTTGAGTAGCAAATGGTTTTAAATCCCGTACATACACAGTGGCTTAGAGACCTAATATGCTTAAGTCTACTCATACTGTTACTTCATGGGGTCCTTCGCAAGTGAACCTTGCATGATAGCAACTGTAGGATAAAAATTCCATGTTTTAGGTTGAGTGGAAGGATGCTTTTGCTTTCTCACTGGAGATCTTGTGACACTATCTAAAACCATGAATGTACTCTAACCACTTGTTTAAGCTATGTCAGCTTCTAAATGTTAGTATTCATCACAGAAATGAACTTCTTGGTCTGAATCTTACTACGTTTCCCGCTGTGTAAGTCTGTAGTTCAGACTTCCCTTATTGAAAGGGACCAGAGAGCAAGGCCGCATTCTCTGTGAGCTGGTGGTGGAGGAACCCATAATTGAAATCAAACGTTGGTAATTTGGAGACATTGTGTAATAATGTTGTCTTAGTAACGGTGGACTGGGGTGTGAGACAACAGGGCTTTTGTCAAAAGTGACTACAGAAAACGGTTTGGGGCACTCTACCGTGGCATATACAACTGCAGTGCTCCCTGGTGGACTTGGACAGAAGGAAAGTTGGTCAGTTCCTGTGTGTGAAGGATACCTCTTCTCTATGTGACATCTGTGTGCAGGCTACAGGAGTTACTGTTATGGGAAAAGCTGCCAAAATGAGATGGGGTTGTTTTGCTATAAAGGCTCTAGGGAATCCTTTCTGCTGACAATTTGCATCTGTGCACATGTAGCTGTGATAGATACTTTATGAAGAAAATCTCTGTGAGCAGTGTCAATCACACATGTGAGCCTGACAAAGGTCTTGGAGTGCCAGGAGCCTTGAAATGAATGGATCATTGACACAAGGCAGGACTGCCCTACCACAACGTTCTTGTGAGAGGACCCAGTATTGAGCTGGATTAATCCTGAGGTTAAATCCTCTCTGGAAACAAAATCAACAGTCAACCTGATAGCAGAGAGGGTGATGCTTTGTACAAATTGGGTGAAAATGAGTCTTACTTCAGGCGAGGAAGACTTGTCTGCAGGGTTAAGCTGTTGCGGAAGGTGGCAAAGCTGAGTTACACGGCGAGCGTGTGGACCACACCTGAATGAGACTTAAGCAGCGCGGCACGATAATGGGGTAAGATTGTGAGGCTATAATAGCACAGGAATGTATATAAATTATAGAGGCTGTTAGGATGTTCTGGAGGGCTTTCAGGACTTGGTTTAGCTGCTTAAAAGTAGTCGTTCATGTCAAAGCAGAACTCGTAGCTTGCTTAATGCTTTTGCTTAACGTTCACCTATTCTCTGACTGGAGGAATAGGAAGGTTTGGAAAGCCCCAGATCCAGTTTGAGCCAGGACAAGGAGATACAGTAACCACTAGCCTAAAAACCAGGAAAAGAAAGAACCCGCCTAGAGACAAGAAAAAGGCCCCAATGAGAGAGAAGACAACCCCAGACCTGAATATTGCTATTGCACCAGACTGTGGTGTGGGGGGCAGGAACTTAGATTGTGAGAGTACAATTGCCCAGGAATTGTAGTGTTTGGGGTCCCTCTCCAGAGGCGCCCAG